>JALLBE010000229.1:0-20371 GCA_036939795.1 Thalassiosira mediterranea
CCATCAAGATCAAGGCGTGGCGGGGTTATCTGCCCGGTCACAGAGCGTAAGATAAGCTTCGGTAGACTTGGATCTTATGCATCGTTGCATGTATCCAAGATACTCTAGCATAAGTGACGTCACTGACGTCACATCTTACGTGATGTGACACGGATCACATTATCCCTTCATGTAGCGCTCTAGATCAGGTTGAGTAGGGATAGTTCTGCAAGTTTTCCAATTGTTTGCACATTTCGAAATCTTTGCAACTCGATCGTATCGCAAGCTATCGCATTGCTTTTTCATCTCTCCCGACGGTAGGAGAGCTCGATAGATTGATTCTCCCGTGAAGCTGAAGATACGGAGTCGAGTTGCTTTTTTCTTTTAGGATGTCAAGGGCAACGATCACCGGTGAGTCTCGGCGAACGGGGGAGATAGGTTCCGTGGCTTTCCTTCGCGGGTTTGTCCTGGTCGGATCATGGCATCATACAACCTCGCGTTGGATGTCTTTTCCACCGGCCAAACCTGTGTGAGGTTATCAATCGAATCGAATTCAATGGAATAGATAATGGATGGTCTCGAATAGTATTGAATACGATTGACAGAATAGAACGAAAGTTCGAAGGGATCGAAGTGATAGAATCGAATCGAAGATTAATGGATCGAAGTGAATTTCACGAGTGTCGTAGATCATCACGCCGAGAGTCTACAAACCCAGCGAGCGAAAGCCATGGAATCGACAACTGTTGTTTTCAACGAATTGAATGCCTTGAGAAATGATCTCACGAATTGAATATAATACTTCACGCCCAACAGGAAGCACTGTTAGGGATGGAATCTCAGGGATTAGTGGAGAGAAATGTCTGATCACGACATCGATGGAGGCCATTCCTGACTTCGGGACAAGCGTCCAGAATCAATACATGACTGCACCTCAAGGGAGGCGTATGTCCTTGGCCACACAGAAGACCAAGGTCTCTGGAATTCTCGTTGCTCGTCGAAGTGACAAATTGCTAGCGCTTTACAAATTGCGCCAGGCATCGCCCAAAGATAAGACCTTCAGTGTTTTGATGGGAATCAATTCGAATGATCCAAGCAGGGGCGAAGTGAGGTTGCTGGGACGCGAAGCGTTTTGCAACGTATTGGTGATGGAGAAGAAGAGCATTTTGGAGGAGTTCAAGCTCCCCGTAGGTAGCGATATCGACAAAGACGAGGACCTCCTCAAAGAGTACTTCATCGACGAGGATGGTGATAAAAAGGATGATGAAACCTGGGCTTTGGCACGAGTGCCATTGAGCGCCTTGATCCCCTACCAAGCACATGTTAGGACGGGGGAAGTTAATCAGAGTACGTACGTTGCCTTCGAGCACTTCGACGACTCGGGATATCTCAGTACCTGGTTGAGTCTGCTTAGCAGGCATGATGAGGATATACAGAAGCTCTTTCTCACGGAAGACGATCTGAAGAAGTACCTGCCGGCACAAGCCGCACTTGGACACCATTACAAAACCACACCTTGGTTGAAGTTCGATGGTGTTGATGATGATGACGACGATCTAGCGAAAGAGCGAGATACGTTGAAAGAGGAGTGCGGAGCCATGGTTGAAGCATGGGCAGCCAGGGCTAGGGAACGCGACGATTCTCTGACGTCAGTTACCGCCCCGACGAAGAGCATCGAATTCGCCGGTGATGAGGACGGGCGCAAGCCACCTGCCATCACCGAGACCGACCGAACCAGGTCTCGTGTTATCTCCTTGGGCATGATCTACAATCCGGAGACCAAGAAGGTTAAGCCTCCAACGATCTCGGAATTCTACGAGACCGTTCTAAGTTCAACTTCGAAGCAATCGCAGCGCGAGCAAACGGAAGCAAGCCTGCTCACGATTGAAGAGACTATGGCTGAGAGCGAGAATTTTCTCGAACGAGCGGTGGATATGCCAAAATTAGCCAAGATTGCATTGGCTCACCTGGCAAATGGACGTTGGTGCAAGGACACCATCCACGACATGAATATCAATACTGCAGCCGGGGTCATCTTGCTGATGCTGATGCCAGATAACGCTACTACAGCCAAGGAGAAAGCAGAGATGGAGGATGTCACAGAGGCTGAGGATGCCCTTGGTGAGCATGCCTCAAAAAGGACAAAGATGGTGACCACGTTCAAAGCCGCCACCGAGTTGAATACATCCAATGCATTGGTCACCTCGCTGGCCAATACTATGGGAGCACAGAGGTTCTATTATGACTTCTCGCTCGGCTCTGGGGAGATGCCGCAGCTGGCATCTGTGATCTACGAGATTGGCACCTTGATCACAGGAAGGCAGGGGAAGCAGTGGCTGAAGAACAACCCTGCCTCGCGCCAAAAATTCTTGTACTATGCATTGAATCAAATCATGGCATGTACCACCAGTATTGCTATGGCCTCCCATGAGGTACGAGTCCAGGCTGCAGTCCTCAGAGAGAAATGGGATGAGGTACCCACTCAGCATTACGAGAGGGCCCATCAGATGCTCCAAAGGACCAAGGCTGAGATGGAGGAAATCTTTCTCAATAGCCGAGTTGTTCAGGAGGTGAAGATGTATACGAATTCCGAAGCAAAGAGGAAGTTGGATGAGAAAGAAAAAAGGAAATTGGCAGCTGATGTATTGGCCGCCGCGGGACCACGCAATCAGGGACCGGGCGGCCCAGGGAATGGGAGGAAGAGGAACTCAGGGGGACCCCCGAGTGACAATGGGAATGGTGGTGATAAGAGGCAGAAGGTCAGTCACGGTACCAATGGGTTCATCAAATGTGACATGGCCAATTTCCAGGTATGCAAGGAATTGCACAACAAGGATTACAAGTTGTGTAAGGCTGACGTCAGAAAGGACGTTGAGTGTGACTTCGGTCCCAATTGTCAATTCGAGCATGTCGCTCGCCTCGAAGATATCCCAGGGGTCGACAAGCAGAAAGCTCTAGTCAAGCACGTCGATAAAACCCCAGGATTGAGCTTTGTTGACACTGACAAGGCTCTCCTCGACAAGCTTCGCGCTTGACGGGGTGGGTCCGATGCACAGCCAACATATTCGGCGAGGAAATCCAAAATAACTTCGACCCCAACATCGGGGAGCTCGAATAAGGGATCAATTCAGCGGGCGCGGCCTTCACTGGAAAGTGCAGCCGAGCGTCTTAGTAGCAACATAAAAAGTAGCACCAAGAACGAATATACGCGCAGTGCATTGGACGAGTCAATTTCGATTCTTCCGAGAGGAGGGAGTGATGGGAAAGGGAGGGGAAGTAGTTCCAAGAAAAGGAGTGGGGATGTTTCTTCGGAGACGTCCAGTAGGAAACGCAGTAGGAGATCACCGGGTCATACTAATAGCATGCCAGGTAGTACAATACAGGTACACAGGTCACAGCCTGCACCACAAAGGGGATCGAGGATGGACGATCAGTTGGAAGCGAGTCCGGTACAACATCGACCGCCCATGAAGCGAAGTGAAACAAACGCTCGATATCTCGAGCAAGCGGAAGCGAAGTTGGCAAGCCCAACCGCTAAAGAGGAGAAGCAGAAAAATAAGCGAGAGAAAAAGATACGGGCTCTCCGTAACTGGGAGAAGTTAAGGTTAGGAATGGATAGAGGGCAGGAGAGCGAGAATGCATTTGGTAAGTCCAAAAACGAAGACGAAATGGATCGAGATAGAGAGACAGCCAAGAGTATCGAGAAGGAGAATTATCGGAGAATACAGGAGGTTCAAGATGCCGAAGCCAATACAATGAAGAACTACCAGCTGCCTACAGTCACTGATTTATTTCGGGGAGGATTTGGACGGTTTGGACGACCCTTGAAGAGCCATTCCTTCACTCAAGAAGCCTCTGGCGAGACCATATTATTTCCATTGTTCAAATATGGACGAGGGTTTATGGATTCAATGAGCATTGAGAACATACGTGCAACACATCCCCTAGTGGATCACCTGTACAAAATGACAGTGTTGTATCCCAACAATCCCAAATTTAGACGATTCTTGGAGTTACGCGAGTACGATCTCGAGTACGCGAGCAAAAAGGAGATTCCGATCGACCGTATCGAGATGTTCATGGCAGGTCTCATTCATTTTGACCTGGATGTTGCAAATCTGATGAGATTTGCGGGGAATAACTATACTGGAGAGTATCGCGATATCCAAGGGTCAATCGAGCGAATGCGCGAGTTGGGAGTCGATGAAGATCTACTTTCCCACTACGCACGAATCATGATGGTGGGAGCCCCAGCACATTTTGTGGCCGAGGCAAGCCGAGAAGATGCACTGTTGCACTGGAGAATGGGGAATCATTCCTCAATTGATATGGACTTGGACAAAACAATCAAAGCAATGGCAAAGCTGGTACAGCATCACTATGCTATGCCACTGAGGAGTTGGATTGCCAGATTTATTCCCCATATTTTCTTCACACCTCATCACATTTTGAAGAAGCCAGGGAAGAAGGATAGAATTATCTTTGATGCAGCACGCAGGTACACACCTACTTCAGTGCCAGTTAATCGAATGACGTCAACTTCACAGGGAGTTGAGCTAGATTGTGAGTACGGGCATACTCTGACAAAGCTACTCATCAGAGTTTGGCGCCTCAGGATATCATATCCTGATAAGGATATTGTACTCCATGCAAACGACGTCAAGTCATGCTTCAGACAGTTGAAGCATCATCCTGATGTGATGGGAGCATTCAGTTACATTATTGCTGATATACTGTACCTGTCCTGCGGGCTTACAATGGGAGCAGATTTCAGTCCTAGTACTTGGGAAGGCCCACGTCGAATTATTGAGATTTTAGCCGAGAAGCTTTTTTCAGATACAACACTAGTTGTGAAGCATAGGAAATATCTCGATCAATTGATTTGGGGTGAGCATTTAGGCCAAAGCAAACGTTTCGTTCAAGCACATGAAACCGAGCGATATAAGGGAGTTGTCGATTCGACAGGTACGCCAGAAGACACTCCGCATAATATGTTCGTCGACGATGACGTATACGCAGATGTATTTGACAGGGATCGCATCGAACGAGCGGTCGCCGCCGGAATCGAAGCAGTTTTTATCGTGCTGGGCCATCCAGATATTGCTCGACGTCAAGATCCCATTTCGTGGGATAAACTTTTCGAGATGATTATCAATTACGTGAACAAAGTCCTGGGACTGATCATCAATACACGTTCAATGACGGTACAAACACCGAATGAATTCATCGATCGAGTAGCCAAACTGATCAAACATACTTGGAACTCGGGGCGTCAGGGATTTACAGTGAAGGAAGTTGAAACCCTGACGGGCCAATTAGGTCACATCGCGAATTCATCACCGTGGTTGAAGCATCTTTTGGCCCATCTTTATAGTTCCATTGCCTATGGACTTAAATCGAATCACAGTCACCTGATCTGCACTAACAAGCATTTCAGAAATCAGATCAAAATGGCAAAGGGCGAGGTACCTGACTCAGATGAGATGCATCGTAGCTTTGCACAAGCCGAAGTTGCCAGGAAAGTGCACAATTTCAAGAAGAAATATACCATTCCCCCAACTATGAAAGACGAGCTCGAAATCATCCGATACGCTCTTGAGTCCAATGAGATAAAGAAGTCCACCCCAATAGCTCATTTATTGCCGGACCACTACGATTGTGTGGCCTATGGAGATTCTAGTCTTGACGCAGCAGGTGGCTGGTCTATTGACATGAAGTTTTGGTGGTACATAGAATGGCCTGAAAAGGTGAAGCAGCGTACCATTCGGTACATAAAAGATGGCAATTCAGGGAAACTTGTCTGCATCAATGTTCTCGAATATGCAACAATTCTGATTGGATATGCAGCATCTATTCACTACTGGGTGATCCAAAAGAATCGTGAAAAGCAGAAAATACCGTACCCGGTGGTACAAATCATGGCAGATAATACAAGTTCAGAATCATGGACCATGAAAGGCTGCAAAAAATCCCTAGTCGGACGACGACTAGGGAGATTGCAGTGTGCAATGATGATCAATAATCCAGTCGGCATTGCCACTGGACGTATTGCTACGAAGATAAATGTTATTGCTGATAAAATCTCACGATGGAAGAAGGAGACTGACACTTTGCTTGGTTTCGATGTATTAATGCAGGAATTTCCGCAGCTAAAATGCTGTCGGCGTTTTCATCCGTCACCAGATCTTCTCTCTTGGATCTTGGGTGCACTATTATCAGAGAAGCTAGCAGATCCCGCAGAACTAAGGGAGCAGCTACTAAGGAATCCAGGAAAAATTGCTTCATCGAGTTTTGTTTGACAAAGCATATCAGGGATCCCACTGAGATAGGGATACCTACAGCCCAGAGGAACTTCTTGCTAGGTTGTTATGCAATATCCCTTATCAAGGGAGATAGCATCTTGGGATTGAATCTCAAGGCAGATACAATACATCATTATTTAAGAGCTGCCGCAGAGTTGTATGAAGATACAGGCCAGTTGAATCCATATGATTGTGACTTGAAGGACAACTATCCCAAGTTGATAGTGGCTGCACTTAGGCAGTACGAGAAAATAGAGGATCGAAGAGAGGTCATTACAGATTCAATGTTCGAGTACATTGATGAACAAGGCACAAAAGAGCATAAAGACAGTCTAGCAGCAGCCCTCAGTGACTGGGCGAAATGGGGCAGGTACTCGGGACCTCGCCGAGCTGAATGGTGTCAACTCACAAAGACCAAATTCGAGAAAGTGTCCGAGGGACCTGACGAAGCAGCAGCGTTAATTATGGGGGATCTCACAGCATATGACAGTACGGGACGTCTATTAGACATTCGTACCTGTTCTTTCAATGATATATATTGTATCGCCGTCTGCTGGAGATGGCAAAAGAATGGTGAGAATGGTGAGATCATTAAGTACTATCGAGACACACAGAACAAAACGTGGTGTCCGTGTTATGCCCTTTGGAATATCGTCCAAAGAGCTGTTCGATTGAAAATAAAGGAGCACGAGCCTCTTGGTCAGTACCGTGACAGTAGAGGTCGTCGTTCGTACATCAGGGACACTGACGTCAACAAAATACTTCAGGAAGCAGCACGAGAAATGTTAGGCATCACAGACAAAGATGCCCTCTCTAAATGGACGACACATTCTTTACGTGTCACTGCAGCTAATGAATTGCATCGGCTTGGTTTCAGTAGCCATTTTATCATGCATCGATTACGATGGAAGACGGAGACTTTTATGAAGTACCTCCGTCATACCTTACATATTGCACGGCAGCATACTCAAGCGATGAGCTTATCTACCTCGAATCTTATCCTCGAAAAATCAAACATCGCTGAAAAGAATGATCGTATGGAAGAATTTCCAGAGATCTACCGCAAGTCGGGTGGTGACGACTTCCTCTGGGGACTCGCCCAACCGGCAGCGGCAGCATAAATACTATGTATAGTGATATTTTTTCCATGTTCTTGATGGCGCATGATCCTAGAATGGAGCTAAGTGTAGAGCCATTCTCGTCACATTTAGTGAATACATCTGAAATGTCTTCACAAGTCACATGATGGGTAGTCGTGACGAGATTGGGGATTGGCATTTGAGCTTGTAGATCTCAAATACCAGCCTACTAGTGACACATTTGCACTACGGATATTATTCCTATTTGTGCATATAATATCTAGTACTCTTATATCCCTTAGCTCCCCAGGTACATCATACGATCCATCAAGATCAAGGCGTGGCGGGGTTATCTGCCCGGTCACAGAGCGTAAGATAAATGACGGCTTGCTTTGAGCACGCACGGGGTGCGGGAAGCAAGCGAAGCAACCTGATTGAAGCACATAGCACATTCACATTTAAGCAACCCAAGCAAAGCCGTGAAATCGATAGATGCATGTTCAGTCCATAGTTCAGTCCTCCGTCGACTGTGAAACGACGACGTCCGCCTTCACCCGACGTACGCCCCGTCCCGAGCGAGCGACGTGCCCTCCGCGCGCGACGCCCTATTCGCCTCTCCCAATTACCGCCGTCGTTAATCATGATGTCCTCGTCTCCCGACGCCGTCGTCGACTTCGACGTCGACGACGACGAGCTCGAACGTCTTCCTGAGGAGGAGGACGTCCCCGACTGGCGCCTCGGGAGCGGCGAGTACCAGATCGTTGGCATTCGATACTACGACGGCGTCGCCCACCCGGGCGAATTCGTCACGCTCGTCCGGGAGCCGAGCAATCGTGAGTGCAGATGCGAACGATTTGATCTGTCGTCGGCCGCCGGCCAACGAAGCGATCCTCGATCGCGTCGATGTCGATCGGATCTTTCGTCGCGCGAGTCGCGTCGCCGTTTTCATATCGACGAAGCTCACTATGAATCGTTTCTTCATTCGCTCCTTCTCTTCTCTTCGTCCTTCGACCTTCGTCGATCTCCTTCGTTCTTGCAGCCTACGATCGCAACGCCATCCGCGTGGACAACCTCCGCGGCCAGAAGGTGGGACACGTCAAGGCCACGATGGCGCGTCACCTCGCGGCCGTCATGGATCGGAGCGGACGGCTCGGCGTGCGTCTCGAGGGGACGATTCCGAGGAAGGGCAATGCCTACACGGTGAGTTGTGCGTGTACCTACTCTGATGACAGGTTGTCGATTCGTGCCATTCGTATGAAGCTGCACCGTGATATATGCATGACGCCCGACTTACTCACCTTCGCCTGTGAACCCATATGTGAACCCCTTTGTTTCCTTTGGCTCGATTCGATATAGCTGCCCCTTGTCCTCGACTTCTACAGCACGGGGCACGCAGACGAGGGGGCGAGGACCGCAGCGATCAACCTGCAGAGCGCGCTGAGGTCGGATTACTGCTTCAATCTCGCGGCGGAGTTCAGGGCCCCGCCGCCGAGGAGCGGCACGGCTCCGCAACCCGTGACCGTGGTGAAGAAGAAGCTGGACTGGAACGCCCAGCAGGCCGCCCTCGACGAGATGTTCGACAAGCACATCGGCGAGCAGCTGAAGAAGCTGCCCAAGATCGACATGCCCTCCTGCCTGACGGGAATCTCGTTGATGACGCACCAAATCAAAGGCATCAAGTGGCTCGTCAAGCGGGAGACGGACGCCAAGCCGGCGCCGTTCTACAAGAAGGTGAAGGAGAAGGGTCGCGTCATGCACCTCTGCGAGATCACCCAATCCTCTCAGGCGGAGGCCCCACAGCCGATTCGGTAAGTGAAAGTGGGTTTCTATTCATACCACTTGTGTACTTTTGCAGGCGTGTCTAATCCTTGCCTGGATCCAGGGGATCAATTCTTTGCGACGAGATGGGACTGGGCAAGAGCGTCCAAACCATCGGGCTGATGCTGCTCGCCCCGCCAGCGGGGGTGGTGTACGGCGCGCCGGCTGCTGCGGCTCCGGCGAACCCTGCGATCAAGCGGTGCACGTTGATCGTGTGCCCGGTGAGCGTGCTCGGAAACTGGACGGACCAAATCTCTGCGTTCGTGGCACCCGGCGTGCTTTCGGTGGCGCTCTACCATGGACCCAATCGTGAGGATGTGCTCACGAAGGTGAAGGGAGGCGAGGTGGACGTCCTGTTGGCGTCGTACAATACGCTGGCCGCAGACTACGACGCGTCGGGCAAGGGAGAAGGAGGCGGAGACGCCAAGGCGTCTCGGAAGAAGAAAAAGGCGAGGAGGGAATGCATCTTCGACGTGGACTTTCATCGAATCGTACTCGACGAGGCTCACACCATTCGCAACTCGTGAGTATGAGCCTGTTTCTGCCCGACGTGTACATTTCCTTGATTTGTATCTAACCAAAAGGTCCGGCATTGCACGTCGAGCAGCAAAACGCGGAGCTTCAAGGCAGTCTCGCTAGTCAAGGCCGATCGCAAACTCGCCCTCACGGGCACCCCCTTCGTCAACACCGCCGATGATATCTACAGCCTCCTGTCGTTCCTCGGCGTGGAGCCGCTGAATGACAAGTCCATCTTCACCCGGGCCATCACGCAGCAGATTCGTAACGGTGACGAGATCGGCCTCGCGAGGCTCAGGACGACAATGGGCTTCCTATCGCTGCGTCGGAGCAAGCAAAACGTCGACTTCAAGCTCGTGGAGAAGGAGGTGCAGCTGTGCAGCGTGGCGTTTGCTGACGACGCCCACAAGACCGTATATGACGCGTGAGTAAATGGAGATTGATTGAATGATTCCTCCCATTGGCCTTACCTCTCATCATTGAATGGCTCCCATCGAAATACGTAGGCTTTTCGGTACCGTCCGAGCTGGATTGGAAGCCGTGCTCAGCGATGACAGCAAGGCGCTGAAGAATTACTCCATCATCTTCGAGAAGCTCCTCCGACTGCGCCAGGCCTGTTGCTCTGGCCTGCTCCTTACCCAGGAGCGACGTGACGCGGCGATCAAGGTCTGGGAAGAATTCAACTCTTCCCAGACGGCTGGCAAGTTGACTGCCGAGGAAGGCTTGGCGCTATTGGAGAAGCTGAAGAATGCCTTTTCCCAGGATGCTGACAGCAATCCTGAGTGTGCCATCTGCCTGATGGAGATGGAAGCCGTGGATGGGACAGTGTTGAAGGGCTGTGGTCGTGAGTCACTCGTTGTCTTTGGCACGCCGTTGTGTCGTCTGGGTTCACCTCTCAAACGTAAACTTGGCTTTTCTGCAGACGTGTTCTGCAGGTTATGCATCAACCAGGTGCTAGCCAAATCCAATCACCGGTGTCCGTTTTGCCGTGTGGATTTCAAGGAGAGCGACATCGTAGACATGAGTCAGGCATCAAATGCTGCCAAGGATGAGTCTGATGAGAAATCTGCAGTGGACCAACCCAAGTTCGGAGTGCCTCCCAAGATTCAAGCTCTCCTGGAGTCTATCAAAGGAATGAAGGGGGACGAGAAGGGCGTTATCTTTTCACAGTTCACGTCCCATTTGGATATCATCGGTAATGCCATGACAGAAGCTGGCCACTCTTTCGTGCGCATCGACGGCTCCGTGAATGCAATGAAACGGATCGATGCGATCAGCAGTTTCAATTCTGATGAGACTGGTTCTCCTCGCTTCATTCTGTGCTCCCTCCTTGCCTCTGGCACCGGCATCAATCTCACGAGGGCCAACTGGTAAGGCCACAAATCTCTCCCACGTTTGCGTCGTTGTGGTAATTTGCAACCAAACTAGTTGCTCACTATGCTCTCATTATACCAGGGTATACATGATGGACGTTTGGTGGAACGAAGCCGTGGAAAGCCAGGCTATGGACCGCGTACACCGCATTTCGCAAACTCGTAAGGTGAATGTTATGAGATTCGTGATGAAAGATTCCATCGAGGAACGCATCATTGAGGTGCAGGAGCGCAAGAGTTTGCAGGCAAAGGGTGCCCTCCAAAAGCTGAAGGGTGATGAGAAGAGGAAAGCTCTCATCGGTGATTTGCGCGGACTCCTCGAAATCAAGGAAGAGTAGCTCTCCTTTTATATCTTGGGCTGTTGCTGGACTGCAACGTGTGCAGGGTATGGCTAAGGGCAAATGCTTCAGCTCTGGTAAGATCTGCCATCAATCTATATAGAACTGAAGTGAAGACGTCGGCTGGGCATCCTCTGTGCTGCTCTGTGTAGAAATGAAACTCTTCCATCTCCGAGATCATTATTATGTACCTAATAAGACAGAATTGTCTACAGCTTCTAACCTACTCGCCTAAAACTCGTCGAAGGAAACCCTTTGTGTCCAGCCATCCATCCAGCCTCCCATCTGAGATGTGATATGAAATCTTCCCTAATTATTGTTTGCACCCGACAAAGGTATCACAGTACTACTCTTCCTGCGCTTCAGCAGACTCTCGACCTGCTCCTCTCTGTAAAATAGCAGGTGAAACGTTGGGGGGTGGGTTGAGCCCATATTTTCACAAGTCAAAAGGGATGTAACAAGGGTACTTACCTGTACAAAAGTTCTGCCTTGACATCATCCAACTCAATTTTGGCTGCACACAATGCCTTCTCCAACAATTCCACTTGAATCGCAAGCGGTAGGTCCCTGTGTTCAACTTGATTAGCCCCTAATATGCGACTGATGTTCTTATCACGGCTCTGCAATGCTAACAACGGCTTCGCAAGGGTCTCCTTCCACTCTTCCACACAGGCCTCGACACATCTTGCACGCAATACTTTGTTCGTGTCCGACAGGTTGACCCCCGCCCTTTCCTCCTCCGACACGGCAACTTTGAGGAGGGGCAACGCCGCCTTCCGAGACACCGAAGGCATCACCTCGCTCCGCGTGCATTTCATCAGTAGCGACATGTCTACGCCGCCCCCTTGCGTTTGGCAATATTTCAGTACAATGTCTGAAAGCTTTTTCGAACGGCACTTCAGTTTGGGTGACGACATGATCCTCTCGAAAGAAGCAGGAGGCAACTTCGTCAACGTCCGTCGATTGATTTCCTCAATTCGTTCAGCAAGAATATCGATGCTGGCATGTTCAAGCTTTTCATCATGATAGAGGATAGCTTCCGTTAGGTAAATGGCGGCAGTTTCGAGAGAGAAGTCTCCCCTAATGAATGCAGAGGCACACTTCCACAGGGATCGGATACCGAAGTAATGGGCCAAATGCCGGATGGCCGTTGCATTCTTTGTGTTGAATTTGATTTTCTTCTCTGCATAGATGTAATCAAGAATTGCTGGAAATGCATCAGCAGCTGAATCCTCCAGATTGATGTGGCTGGTATTATTGGCGAATTCAGAAAGGTGACTCTGTTTGAACAAAGTCGCGAAGTATTCACTTCGCCGCGGCCTAGTGGTGTATGGAATGAAAAATGACGGGGCAAGGAGTTAGAGGCTGAATTAAGTTAAACAGGGAACAGGGCAATTAGAATAAACCACATATCTGAACTCACCCAACAGAGAGAATTGCCTTGTGAACATGATACTCTTGGACGAGGGGTTTGCTCTCGGCAATCGGCGGTTCCCTCCCCTTCTGCTCTTTACCGAGTTTGTGAGAATGTTTCTCCTTCCCTACAGGCACCAGCTGCGGCTCAATACGTGTTACCTCGATTGTCCAATCACAGAAATTGCTGGGTTCGTCCAAACTCCAACTCAGGGGCTCATCCTTGTCGTCGTCGTCGTCCCAATCATCCTCGTCCAAGTTGAAGTAATGGTCGCCATCTTTGACGTCCTTGTTGTGCATGCTATCCAACACGGACACTGGGTCGCCGATGACTTCGTCGGGGTTTTCTTCCATGATATCAATTTCACTGATGCTGACAATGTGGATGTTATCGTCCGTGATGTTGTACTGGTACGTCTTCACCCTGATGATCGTATGCTCCACGAGCTGGCCACTCTGTACGAGGTGGGAGAGGTGGGTAGAGATGACCACCTCGATGGAATTTTCGCTGTCGGACAAAACCGCCTGCAGGACACGCAGTAATGTTTGCTGTTAGCAATGCTACTTGGGCACACGACAGCAGCGTAGGGCGTATGTAGGTCATCGTCCCGCGCAGACGGAAGAATACTCACCCAGTACACATCCGTCAGTGCGTTCGCGGGGACGCGTCGGATGTTGACGATCTGCAGCTTCGGCTGCTTCGCGTGTCTCCCCGAGAAATGTCCCTCGGACTGGATAAGCTCGCGGATGCCCCCCTCCGTGAGGCCGAAGGGCAGGAGGTGGGCCTCGCTCTCGGCAAATCCACGCTCCATTTTGCAATGCGCTTTTGAGCAACCCCTGACGATCGCCGACCCTCGTGTATTGTAGTGGCTCTTCCCCAGCGTGATGCGCTGAGTTCGGCTTTGACGCGACCGCAACGGAATGTGTTCAGGGGCAATGGTCGGATCCGAATGTTGTCGTCTTGTCGTGTCAGGCCGGCGGGGGCAGTGGCCGAATGTGTCGAGTGATGTGTCGAGCGCGCAGGGCCGCATCGGCGCCCAGAAAGCCAGAAAGTCAAAGAAGAATGTCGTATCATTAAGGCTCTGTCAAACGCACACATGCCAGAGAATAAACTCGGAAGATACGGAAATACAATGGTTCCCGTACCATACCATATTTTTATTTTGCAATCATTGTGCGCGTATGTTCCTACCTATTTCTCCCGTAAAATCGGAAGATCGAAGATATCTTCATCTGTACTTATCCCGAGAAAAATATTCTAGAAGAATTAGCCTGATACCGGCTTGGGCAACAACAACTTCAACAGACTTCAACCAATGACCCCAAGGGCCCCACAAAATCGTCGATTGACCCGCCGAAAGTGGAAAGCCGAAGCCAAAGTCGAGGAGTTCGGAGTTCGTGTTGACAACGAAGTCTAAGGCGTCGGGGCGAGCAATTGAACGATCATGGCTACGGCCGATCCCCACGTCGTGTTCATCCACCTCGATCTCGGCATCGGCGGCGCGGAATCGCTGGTCCTAAATTTGGCAAAGGCGACATTGCCTCCATCCGATCAGAGCGGCGTCAACAACCTACGCACCGCGGGCACATCGGGTGATGATGGCTCGTCCGCGGACGACGACACGTCGTCGCCCTCCCAGGGTAGGATCTCCATCTACACCACTCATTGTTCGCCCACGCATTGTTTCGACGAGGTGAAGCCGCCCGATGGGCCGCTGGCTCCCTTCGTCGAGGTCCGCGGGTCGTGGATCCCGCGGAAACTATTCTTCGGCGGCACGGCCCTGTGCTCGGCTCTTCGGATGCTCTACCTCACGTATACAGCAGTGAGAGAGAACCCAAAAGCGAACGTATTCGTCACGGATGTATTGCCGACGGGGGTGCCGTATTTGGCGGACTGTCGCAACGTTAATGCGGGGGTGTTATTTTACTGTCATTTCCCTGACAAACTACTCACCAGAGATACAGTCAATGGGGAGGGCGGATCGGTTAATGGCGGAGGCAGTGCAAAAACATTGATGCAGTTGAAACGGATTTACAGATGGGTGTTGGACACTACAGAAGAATGGACAATGTCTTTCAGCGATCTGATCGTGGTCAATTCGAAGTTTACCCGAGGGGAAGTGGAGAAGGTGTTTCCATCGTTATTCCTTCCCTCCACAACTGCTGATGGGCATGGCGGTAGAGTAAAAGTGCTGTATCCATCAATTGAATCTTCCATTTCGAAGGAAAAGAGCAGTGGCACAATCACTGACAGATCGTCAACAAAAGGGTCGACGTCTCTGGGACCAATCGTGTCCCTCAATCGATTCGAGCGGAAGAAAAACGTTGCGCTTGCGATCCTTTCGTATGACTTGCTGTTGGAGAAAGCTTCAAGGGGTGACACAACTGCTATTTTGCCACCGCTGATCATTGCAGGGGGGTATGACCCGCTGAATGTTGAAAATGTGGAACATTTGGCAGAGCTCCGCACCCTTGCTGATGAAATACTTGATAGATATGGTCTCCCGCATTCTACTGTGTGTTCTCCCTCGAAATCACACGATAGCGCTACTACCATTATGGAGGAAATAGAAGGCAGCATCAAATCTGCTGGTCATACCAACCCCAAGCTTAGAAAAGCTACCATCGCTTTCCATCCATCGATATCGAATGCAAAACGGTCACAGTTGCTCTCGTGTGCTTCCGTCTGGTGCTATACACCACACAGGGAACACTTTGGAATCGTACCACTTGAGGCAATGGATGCGGGCGTTCCAGTTGTGGCAATTCGCAGCGGCGGTCCCATGGAAACTATCGTCGATGGAGAAACTGGGTATTTGGTCGATTATTCTCCTCTTGATCTTGATGACTCCAACAGGGCTGTGACGAGTAAGGAAAACCCAATGGTCAAGGGATATGCAGACGCCTGCAGTACAATCATCTCGGATCCCTCAAATTCTCGATCGATGGGGCAACGTGGCCGTGAGCGGGTCGACCAGGAATTTGGCATGGAGACATTTCGAAAGCAATGGTGGAGTTTGCTGAAGGATGCGCAAAAACGTGGATTTGGTAGGCATCGCAAGGCATGTACTTCATACCCTAGGCTTGGATTGTCTGTGATGAGAACTCTGTGGGAATTGATACTGGTAGGTTTGTTTGCTGTATTGGTTCGGTGGGCACAGAGAAAGTTTGGGTTTACTGCGTGATTATGAGAAGCCAGACTTGGCACCGAACACAGTGTTAGAAATGGATAGAGAGCCATACAACGATAATTTTGCAAAAATTTTCTCATATTGATCACCCGAATATTAAGCGGAAGAAAGATTACTGACCATAGCTCTGGGCTTTGATAGCGCAATGTACATTCGATATGTGCAAATCAAACTCAGGGTTGCTGACACAGATATCAGTATTCATATTATTTACCTAAAGCATGTATTCAGACATTATCAATACTGCCACAGAGAGGATTTTTCTTGTGTTCCCTGCATAGCATGGAGATGTTGCAAAGCGTTCCTCTGTTCATCCTCCTCATTGTTCCCATCTCACTGTTTCACCCAACAGCTTTAATGCATGCTACTCGATCAATACTGCCGCATGAGTCGTTTCACTTGTTTCCCATGCGCAGCATAAAGATGAGACCTTATTGCATTACTGTTTGCATCTGGTGTTCCTTCTCCTTGTTCTATCTTGCGCTGTTCGGCACAGTATATGATTGATTATCTTGATCCAGCAATGAACAGCCCACCTCAAGTGTGACTCCCGCACCTAACTCTTCAACCGAGCTACAGCGGCTTCTTGTCCCCCCTTGGCAAAGTCCAGCAGTGGTGCTCCGTTCCACTTCTTCAAAATGACCCCTTCGGCCAATTGTTTCCTGCTCCTACTTGAATTGACCATCGTTTGGGAATGGCTCTTGGGAAGGCCATTGGCCCGATCCCAATCCTGCAGTAGCTTCTGGGTGTTGGTGGTGCGGTCCATGGCCGCCTTGAGCTTGGCCATCACCGCGCCCTGATCCAGCTCGAGTAGCTCAGGTTTTGCCTGATCAGGTAGGGGAATCTGGGGTGAAATTGGACTGGCTTTTTTCGTACTGGAAGAGGCGTTTTCCTTCGACTTGATAGAAGAGCCTTGTCTCTGAGACTTGGAACACGTAGCAAAATACGNTTTGCCACCTGAGCTGGAGCTGACCATGCTCGCCATGCTGACCATGCTGGCCATGGTACTCACAGAATCATGAGAGCTCGAACGGCGGTAGTTGTTATTGTTTCCGCTAGAACCGCTGCGCCGGAATTCATCCCCACTGGACTGCTGGCCGAAATTCGTCGGAACACTCATGTGTGTTTGCTTCCCACCTCCCCGGCTCTGAGCCTTTGGCTGGGGCCTGTAAAGCGAATGCTGTCCTTGCTGTTGTTGTTGTTGCTGTTGTTGCTGCTGCTGTTGCTGCTGCTGTTGTTGATGAAGCTGCTGCTGCTGCTGCTGTTGTTGATGAAGCTGCTGATGCTGCTGACCACCCATGCTACCAGCCATTCCTCCATCTCCTGCAATCTGACTGCCGCCATTGATCAACTGCTTCAAGCGACTGATGCTCTCAAATGCATCCCTTGCAGCCTCCATGAAAGTTGAGGACATTATGTTTTTGTTGACTCGACCCTGGTTGGTATGAACCTGATTCATGGGCTGGAGTAGCTGTCTATTTTCCAGATTACTGAGCGACATGCCCGCATCAACACTGTTCCAATCACCTTGGCCATTATTTGCATCATCGTGAGAATCCTGCCAAAAGTCCGGATCTGAATCCGTTATCAATGGCTCGCTCTTGCGCCGCTTCAATTGTACACCCCCATTCTGCAGTGCATTGCAGCCAAACTCTGGAGCTGCTTCCTTGTAGAACTGCTCCATCTCAACAGGGTCTTGTCCTATGTTGCCCATGTCTCCTATGACATCCATCATTAGGGATAGAGGGTCATCTAATGTCTTGCGGCGGCGGGGACGGTTTTCCTCGTTCAGCTGTTGTTCAAGCTTGTGTCCTCCACTGTCGGCGCTTCCGTTGTTGCTGCCAAATGAACCAACTAGCTCTCCATCTACGGTGTTGCGCCTACGGAATTGTTTCTCTTTCTGTGGATGGATCTGCTCAGGCCTGAAATCTGACTCGCCTACTGCCCCACCCCTGCTCTTAAGAAAAGCCTCCGGGTCGCCTCCGAGCAACCCCTGCATCATCAGCAGATTCTGGATTTCATTTCTCTGACCTCCACCGCCGCCGAACGATCCACCGAGATCACCAAGCTCGAGCTCTCTCAGCAAATCCGCGGGGGCAGAACAGGCGCTCACCTCGTCGCCACCGCCTCCACCGCCAGAGAACATGCCCAGCTCCCTGTCGATGAAGTCTCCCTCGCTCCTGATGCTTCCCGAGCGCGCCCTGTCCCCGCCACGGCCTCCTCTCCCGCCTCCGAAGAGAGGAGGCTGGTCTTCGGGGAACATGTCCGCATGCGGTTCGGCAGAGTTGGACCGGCTGCGATCCTTGCGACGATTGGCGCGACTCTTGCGATCGCGGGACCGCTCGCCGCAGCCGGCGAGAGGGGCCTTGATGGTGGTGCCTACGATGAGGCCGCTGTTGGTGGCGTAACTTCCATCCAGGAGATCATTACTGCCGAAGATGTTGCCGCCGTTGCTGTTGTTGTTGTTGGGATTGATCTGCTGGTAGAAGTCAGACCCGAGCATGAAAGGCTCGGATGAACACGATCGATTGCTGCTCATATTTTGGTTGTTGAACATGTTGCTGTCACTTGCTTTCGATGAAGGATCGACGTTGTTACCGCCACCCTGTCCTTGGAATGAATAGGCCGAGCCTTCCAGCGGCTCAGAGTCCATGCTGTTGCCGCCGTAGCAGTTCCCCTGGGAGCCGGCGCCTCCGTTGCTGGACGAGTTGAGATTCATGATGTCATCATCGTCCGACAGGACATCGAGGAGCTCGTCGCCATCGATCCCATCGGAGCCTTGGAAGGCAGGGTCGATGATGTCCATGATGGACTGCATGGCGGGAGGGGCCGTATCGTTATCCATCACAAGATTGAGCGGACCCATCCAAGCGAGCGACGAGATGTAGAGACCAGGTTTGCGTGCATGAAAAAAGTGAATGGGGAGCTCCTCGGGGGCTCGGAAGTGTGTCAACTCAAGCAACGAGTGCAACCAGTGGTGCAACGATGCGGCAGAAGAGATCAGGTGGCGAAAAAATCTTGTGAAGTCTCAGGCGACAAGGAATCGCTCGATGATCGATGATACGATACGTTACTTTGATGCAAGCTCTCTGGCGGGCCGCCTCCATCCACCATCGAAGCGTGTAAAACCGACGGGTTCGCGCGCGTGCGTGCACTCCGAACATTACGTGACCTATGTATCGTACATATGTAGGTATGTACGTACCATCCTCCAAAAGAAAATCGAAGATTCTGCATTGTGTAATCGTATTTTTGCAATATTTTCTTTGCGGGGCAATACATACATAGAAGAGGTCCATTACAAGCCGGTGGAGTAAATGAAATTCCAGAACTCCTTTCGAACCCCTCTAAAGTGAATATCTGAGATTTAAAAATCAAGTTTATGATCGACATTTCATGGAAAAAAGACTGAAAACATCTATTTGGACGGAAGGGGCTTCCATTCTTTAAAATATTGTGACAACTTTTTGGAAGGCACTGGGGGGCATCAATGAATTTTATCAAAGGTCGAATAAAAAGTCATGTGGTTGGCCCAATCCGTCTAAAAGTATTGGAGGATATGCCCACATCATTCATGTGTCTTTCGCCAAAAGCCCAAAGGCTTCATGTGGTAGGTAGGGTATGTAAAGGATCTCCCCCCTGGATTCGTTAGTAAAAAATCATGCTGAAATTGTATGTGAAGAATTCAAGGATTGTCAAAAACATTCATGTGAATTTCGCCAAACGCCCAAAGAATAAATGTGCTTATCACACATGGACATGCGCAAACACGTTCATCGGACATCTCTCCCAACAGCCTTCCTTAGAGTTAGACTTGCCCCCTGGTGCGACCTTAGTCTCGCTTTGAAGATAGACGTGATAATCGTGCCTGGGAATTAATTATGATGTAAATGGGTCCCCGCGCGCGCTGGTGCGAACTCTGTGCGTTTTGTTATTGACAGAGAGATTAAAAAAAACGGATTATGTGACACGCTGAATTTCTATTGCCCCCTCGGACCATTTGCATGTATGTACAGATCGTACGGTACTGATGTTGAGTCCTCCGAGCAAAACATTCTAAAGTCTAAAAAAACTTGCAATACGTACGTAACTTACCTACCTAAAATCGAGATACATGTATGAGATACCCTACCTGATTGCATGTCTGTGCAGCGTCTGAGCAGATAGAATCAGTTTTCTCCGAAGTTCTCAAGAGAACACAAATATTATTGCCCCGAGAAAGTATTTGATATTCGACCTCCGCTCGCGCTCTAGAGGTCAGCTCCACGTGGAATCTTTCCCGCCTTTTTTGCGCGAGTAGAGCTGGGCCACGCCAAATGACGGCTATTTCCGCATGCAGATACCCGTGCACGAAGCTTGGGG
>JALLBE010000230.1:0-20212 GCA_036939795.1 Thalassiosira mediterranea
TCGTCGCGCGAGCGAAACGCTTGCTTTCGATCGCTCGGCCAGGCAAAGGGATATTCTGTATTGCACATGCCCAATACCATTACTATGGAGAGCCGAAACTATTTAATTACCAGACGTTTATAGGTACCTACGAGTACCAATTCTGGTACTTTTATATTTATATGACCTTCCAATTCCAATACTAACGTCACTTCCTTACCACTACCACGTAGGCAATGCCTCTATCTGTAGGTATGGTGATGGTGTGTCTTAGATCATTTAAATGACATCACCCCTTCAGATGCAACATTTATTTTACCCCGAGATAGAGTCCTATGGATATGCATATATGCATTACTAAGACTAAGCCAGGCGGTTGATTAAGTTTTGCAAACAAACCTACAAGCATGAATGTGCTGACCTAGAGGATGGGTTGATGCCATGAGTTGTTAAGCTTGCCTGTGTTGTTTCAAATTACCAAATTTTTTTTGTTTCCACCTCTAACACACATGAAAATGAAAATGAATGAAGAATTGCGCCATCCCCGATGGCCAGCATTCCTGATGATGGCAGTATGAAAGAAAGAGAGAGATAACTAATCTTGCAATACACAATGCACTGATACATCTTCAGATGCTCAGAGCTAGAGAATTACCCTGTCTAGTCATCATGGGATTTTTGCATGGCAAGCATGGAGGTACCCGAGAACATCACTGAACCCTACTGAACCTATCATCATTCAAAGACCTATCTAGTCTGGGTACATACGGGTACTATGGGTACCTACGGGTAATATGGGTACCCGATGACTCCACGACCGACAACGGAAACGGCGAAACTCCAGTTCCCAGTTCCCACCATGGTGGTTTCATTCGACGACGTCGATGGCGGCGACCCATCGGCTTGCTGGAAACACCAGCAGGAGCCGCAGCTGCAGCTTCCACAACAGTCCGAGGTCAACGCCGTTGCTCATAAGGAAGGGTGTGAGGTTTACGCGACTGGTTACTACGACAGCAGCACCCCCGTCACCGAACCGTTCAACTTCGGCGACGTTGCCGTCGACGGTGGATATGGTGCGGTAGCTGGCCCGGCCAAGCTCGACAATGGCACGGCAAATGGAGATGCTTACGCCGTCGGTGGCCGTGACGATGACCCATATTTCAACGACTTCGCGGATGTCGCGGCCGCTGCGAACCCGATGGTGGAGGAGGAGGAGACACAAGTGGTACCGGCTTCGCTGGACCACCTCTCCCGAGACGAGCTCTGCCGCATGATCTATAGACTTGACTACGAAAGGAATGCTCTTCAGGAACGACTCATAGTGTTGAGGAATCAGCTTATCACGAGGAAGCACGATATGGGTGGCGACACCACGAGGGGACAGAAGAGGACACGTAACAATGATCCTGGCACGCGACAACGGGCCCATCAGCAACCACGGCGGAGGCAGAAGCAAAAAAGGATGGAGCAATCGGTGCAGCCATCCTCGTCGATAGAGGGTCCTCCTCCCACTCATCTCGAAGTGTTGAAGCTCCAAAAGTCTTTTGGTGAGAAGGTCATAATGGCAATCAAATTATCCATGCACGGTGGTAGAAAGGTTCCGCGGTCCGTCGCAACAGAGTCAGACGTGTCACTCGCGATGGCGTTGGCGATGATGGCAAAATACGACGATGAGATGATTGACTCGAAGCGCGTGGTGAGGTGGAACTTCTCCGACGACCGCCGGATCGCAGATGTCCTTTGCCGCGACGACCGCCTCGTCCACCCGGTGCCTCACGACGGTACTGGACGGATCGTTCTCTCGGATCATTCCTCTGGCAAAAAATTATTGCACAGCTGGGCACAGTTCGTGAGTCTAGAGGTGAAGTACGATCGGCGAGAATCGATACTGACGGCTGTGGCGAGGACCACGGACGCCGGGAGCAGGAGACCAGAAAAGTGTCAGCAAAAAATGGATATGCCGACGGAGGAGGAAGAACCTTTCCCTGGGGTATGAATAGTGTCCGTGATTACGTTGGTAGAGAAGTGAAAAGAGAGTTCCAAACAGAGGGCTCGCGGTCATTAGCAACGGATCTCAGTTGAGGCCAAAGTGGTCATATTGTTACCATCATTGAAGAGCTGGATTGGTATTTGAGTTTTTATGGCCTCCATCGACAAGAACAGCCGAATCAGGCGTTGTCGATCGGGGGTTCATGTGACTCTAGCCAGGCGAGGTTGATGTCCTGAACAAAAAGAAACTTGGACATCATGATGTGACCGATGCATCCCTGGATCATCCATCTGAGTCTAAATGATTGCTTGCCTCGACATTACATTCTTTCTCTTTAAGGAAAACCCATGCTGTGAGAGGGTACCACTGACGCACGCGCCACTGTGCCGCCTAAAAATGGGCCACTGGGAAGGAACTCCAATGAATGCTCCGGCTTTCGTTTCTTATTATTCGGTGCATCTTACGAACTATCATATTCACTGGGCAGGAGTCAGAATGTTGCGCAAAACAGGCCATTATAGTGTCCGCCAAATGTGGTTTGGTTTTGGTAGAGCCCTCGGCGACAAATTGTTGACACTGAGTGGACATGAATATTGCTTCAAGCCATTGAATGTGTTGCGCGATGTGCTCAAAAAGGATAAGCCAGCAGGTGATAGCACAGGCCAAACATGACAATGTCCACTGTTGCATGATCGTACTGTATGTCCTCGGCCTTCTCAGGTCGACTGTCACTGAGGTCGTGTGAAGTGGATCATGACAGTTGCATCTGGCCGCCTCAGTGCAGGCTATGCCACATAATGTAATAATTTGAGAGAGCGTTTGCTCTATGTAACAAAGCACCTCTAAACTATCAACTCAAGATTCCTCCTCGCCCAAACGAACTATTTACGGTACCGTATCAGCATAGACAACATGAGCCTCACGATACAAAGTGAAGGAGGAGCTGAGTCAAACTCTTTCCGTGTGTGAGATAGCAGCTCGAAGCTCGAGCGCGAACCTTGGCGCGAACTAGCCATGTTGTTTGCTTGAGTTGTCGCCAAGTGGGGGGTGAGAGACTGGAGCCGATTGCGAATTGGACCATGATTGGTGCTGCGAGCACTGCGTGCGAGACATGTGTGTTGCACTGATGTATATCGATAGAAAGTGACTATCCCATATGATTGCTTCTTTTTTCTCATGAATTGCAGTTATTTTGTGCCGTAAATCAAGCGTGTATCTATCGCGTGGATTGCCGTAACCCCTTCGTGGCAACTGCATTGATTGGTGAGCAAGGAATAATTTGCTCAGAGATCTGCCTCATATATCGTTCTCTCGCATTCGACGTATGCTCTCACAAAACAGAGATGAAGCACAGCAAGAAAGTACGAGTCTAACGGTGCTCCTCCTAGCATTGTTCTCGCTTGGTACTTTGGTAGCATCACAATCATTTACTCTTGTACACACTGCCCCGCCTAGTGAGGTGACGATAGGGCGATGTCAGAAAGCAACGACGATCAATCTCGTTCCCCTTCAGACTCGGCGCCGCCCTTGGAAGGATACTATCATGGAAGTCACTACGCGTCCTACCCTCCACCACTTCCGGAGCTTCCTGGTGCAGCCAATCTGATGTCCCTGGCCCATCCTCAATGGATGCACCACAATTATGATTACGGCCACGGCACATATAACGGAGCTGCGTACTACAAAGATAGCGAGTCTACGTTTCAGGGTGAGGATGGGCCGTCCAGGAAAGTAGCACCTAGCTCAGAAAAGGCACCACCGATTCATCAAGACCACTACCAAAACGAATCGTCGGCCTATGCACAACCGGCAGACATGTGCCAGAGCCCATCCTCGAATGAGCCACCACCTCTTCCACCAGTAGCAGCACTGGCAGTCACACCTGCTGGTCAGAGCCCACGGGACCCAACTAACACAATATACCACAACAGTCCATACTATAGTGAGGCGCCCGATCTAAGAACAGGAAGCGGCTCTTCCGAATCGTCGACTTCAACGGCCGACACCAACCGTCCAGCGCCTGCTAAATCTGCCTTCATGTGTTTTTCTGAAGCAAAGGGCAAGGAAATTTCGGACAAGATGAAAGTGAAGGGCAGTGTGAGTGACTCATTGCGTGTTGATCATTTCTTTATGTGACATGCTTAGTCCATTTCTTATTAGGAGTCTGGTCATTGACACACCATTTTCCACTTGGGTCTAAAAGGCTGGGTTTGTTCAGACTGTGGCGGCAGAGTGGCGAAGCTTATCGAAACAGGAGAGAGCATATTGGGAGCGCGAGGCAAAGAATGATCAGACTCGCTTTGCCCAGGAAAAGAACTCCTACAAGGGCCCTCTAACCAAAAAGCTTCGCGCTAAAAAGAACCCGCTGGCCCCAAAACGGCCAATGAGTGCATTTTTGATGTTTGCTCAAGTCAAACGCAAAGTCCTGCAAAAGGAGAACCCGGACATGCCCAATGCTGACATTTCTCGATTGCTGGGTGAGGTATGGCGTAACACAAGCATGACAGAGAAACGTCCTTTCCTAGAGAGAGAGGAGCGCGAGAGGTCGATCTACAAAGCCAAAATGGAGGCATGGAAAAGTGACCAAAAGCTGGCAAGGTCAATGAAGCCTTCAAGGCCAGTGCGTCGCACTCGAAAGGAATCGGACCAACGACAAGAAGATTCTGTACCACCTGAGAGAGAGGAAACAGAGTCCGATGAGAGATATGGTGAGTGACCACATATCATGGATGCATCCTCTGAAACCTTACATCGACTCATAGCTTGCATCCCAGATGCCGACCAAAAAGTACCCTGTACAGACGCTACCTCCACGCCAGCCCCTATGCACTATGAAGGCTACCCTGTTGACCATACATATGACCCTTACTACCACAGCTATAACTATGGTCCGAGCAATTGGTCATATACAGATGATAGTCAGCTACCGCCCAATGCTCCAAGGTATTCTTATCCTAGGCCACCCGACGACCATGAGTATCCCGAGCAAGTGTGAACTCGAAACGGCCTGAAGATTGGCATATGGGAAATGTATGGACAGCTTGGTTGACGTCATTTTTGTTTGTCTTGAGTGTAGAGTGAAAGCTGAGTTCTTCGTCTAATTGTACTGAAATATCTGGGGCAATAAGGATAGCCACCATATCATATGTAGTCATTTCCGCATTTGAAAGAAATGTTGGAGCTGATGGCAGTTAGTTAGGAACTCAATGCCGTCCACGGAATGACTCATAAAATTGCAGCATTTCTTCTGTAGTACGGGGTGTCATTCCTTTGATTGATTGAAGCAAATGTCTCATGTGAATTTGGGGTCTGTCAATGTTTCCGTCATCCATTTCTCCTATGGCGTGTAATGCTGCATCTCTGCACAATGCAATGATTTCTGCCCCAGAGTATCCTTTTGAATGATCATCGCTTGCAAGAGCTGATGTCTTTGGTCCAATGGAGGGTGCAGCATATTATTTTCCAGTGAGGATGCATAGGGTGTGTACAACTGAAACACCTACAAAGAAAACTCACATCAACATCTTGATGGCAATCCTTCCCGGCCAGGCCGATATCAAATATGCCCTTCCTGCCTTTTGTATCTGGCAAACCCACATATATCATTCTGTCCATTCGACCTGGCCTAGTTAAAGCAGCATCCAAAACATCAGGTCGGTTGGTGGCTCCAACAACAACAACTCTTCCGGCCTTCCCTCCGGGCGCCACACTCCCACTGGTGGTAACGCCATCCAACTCTGTCAACAGTTGGCTAAGCAAACGATCCCCACCACCGCCACCATTATCCCCACGCTTCGAAGCAATCGCGTCCATCTCGTCGAAGAAAATCACTGCAGGAGATGCCAACCTTGCTCTTCGGAAGAGAGATGCTAGCGCTCTCTCACTCTCGCCTAACCATTTGCTCAACAATTCAGGGCCTTTCACAGCAAGAAAGTTCATGTTTCCTTCCGTGGCAATTGCCCGTGCCATCAGTGTCTTAGAACAACCTGGAGGTCCATAGAGAAGAATGCCCTTTGGTGGTGGAACTTGCATCATTTCAAACAAATGCGGATGTGTCAAGGGCAGTTCAATCGATTCTCTGAGGAGGGCTTTGACATGATCCATGCCACCAATGGCAGACCAAGGTACTCTTGGTACTTCTAGAGATACTGATTTGATCGCAGACGGTTTTGTCACACGAATGGCGTGTTCGAGGTCAGAATATTCAATGGCAGTAGATAGTGCATTTGATCCAGCTGCACTTTCTGTCCTCGAGGTTCGTGTAACAGCATTTCGTACTGCCTCCTTCACTGCGAGCTTGCAGTCTGCACCCGTGAAACCTTTTGCAAGGCGTGCGAGTTGTTGCAGACCGTTCGCATCGATAGCTTGTTCTGCTGACATAATCTGCGAAAGGTGGAAGCCTAGAATATCTGCACGGGCGAGGTCATCTGGCACCGGCACTTCCACTTCTACATCCAACCTGCCAGGCCTTCGCAAGGCTGGGTCCAACTGCGAAGGATCTGTTGTGATTGCCAGGACGACCAGCCCACCACCTACTTTTGCATCTCTATTGTTTGCAGGTGAGTTTCCAATGCCATCAAGCAGAGCAAGGAGCGTACCTGCAAGCTCATCCACTACTGATCCACCACCTCCCATGCCTCCCCTGCGAGGGCAAATCAAATGAACATCATCCAGTATGATCAATGAACCACCTGCCTCTGCCGAATTCCGTGCTGCCTGCTCAAACAAATCCGATAGCATCTTTTCTGCTTCACCAACAATCGTAGTGGATGAAAGGATATCAGCACATTGTACCAAACGTACATGCAATTTTGTGTTATCCGAGGCAAATTTCAAGTCGCTCGCAATCTGAGAAGCCAAGAGGGATTTCCCAACTCCGGCAGGCCCAAATAAAAGTGCTCCCTTCGGTGGTCGAAGAGGCCCATCAGCTGGGAAAAGGTTTGGGTGCAGGATTGGAGGAAGTAGGGTATCCTTTATTCTGGAGATGGTCGAGTCGAGACCAGCACAAAGTGGTTGCTGGCTGCTGTTGTCATGTGACAAGCTGGACGTCGGATCAGGCCTCACGGGCTGCGAATCTTTCAGAGATGAAACGAACTCGACCTTCGTTTGAGCTGTGATTTTACACGCAAGTCCCATTGCAGACACACCCATCCCGCCTGAGTTTGTGTGACGCTGAATAACTTTGACAAGTCTCATTTTCATTGTCCCCTCCTTATCAAGACGCTGTACATCGGTGACTTTGCCCGAGATTTTCAAGCGACTGAGCATAGATGAGAGCAGTTCTTCCTCGTCTTCCGGACTCAGATGCTCTTGTCCTGGTGTCACTTGAACAATGAAGAACCGTTCTCTTTGACCACGGAAAGGAACAGATACTGTTTCCAAATCGTCGTTCAATGTGCTATCTGCGGTTGATTGTTTCGAACCCCGATGAGCTGCAGATGGTAGTTGCACGTAACATCCCCGGTACTGGGAAACAATTAGTGTTTGGATGATAGTATTGGCTGATGAAATTGATGAACTATTCGCGGGACTAATCAATAACCTTTTAGCGTCAGGGAAAAGTCTGTGAAGATGCTGGGGAGGCAAATTGATAATGGGCATCATAATGACCTTTGATGGGGACTTCTTTGTTTTTGGAGTGGATGTCGTAGACTGAGCCGGTGATGTGAAAGAGTCTCCACCGCCTCCCTTGGAAAAGGAAAACTTCGAACCAGATGGAGATGTGAACTTCTGCGGTGGAGATGTTAGTTTATCTCCTCCGCCTCCCTTGCTGAAAGAAAACTTTGACTTTGATGGCGATGTAAAAGGTGTATTGTTGGAAGTGGTCGTCGATGGTACATGAGATGATGTTGCTGAGGTCTTTTTGACGCCTCCATCATCCACTGCTGAAAATATTTCATACAGAGAATTCGGCGACAGCAGTATCTCTCCGCATGAAGCTGCATCCGTACTCCTACTCTTTGATGTCACTGTTCCATTCTTCGCCGATGGAAGACCACTTCTGGAGGACGGGTCTGATGGTGATATGCGGACTTTGCAGATGGCACTGACTGCATCATCCACATTCTCGCTGTCTGGTCCACCCGACGACACGACCAAAGCATACTCGCCATCACGGATATCCAACTTGTATGCGTCCGACCAATGTACAACCGCGTGTCGTTCGCCGATCTCCTGGTTGATCGCATCATCATTTGATGGCCCGCGTTTTCCTGCCAGACGTTTCAGCTCCAGCTCAATGCAGGGACTGACTGGATCTTCGCTTGATTCGAGTGGAGATGAATTGTTGATATCATTGTTATCCTTTGAGCCGCGGTTGTTTTTGTTCTTATTCTTCTTCGGCATTTTAGCGTCGAGCCGTAACCATCTCGGCACAGCAGCTATTCCCCGCCAGTACCCAATACTCCACCCTCGACCCCAGCTGAAGTGGAACCTGGCAATTCACGAAGCAACTGCTTCGAACCAAAGAAGTTTGTCGCGCGTGAGCGTAGATGCAGGGTGAGTCCGCGCGGGGGCAGAAGGGTGGAAGGAGACGAGACAAAATGTTGCGTTGGCGGGCGGGGTGGCGAATGGCGAAGCACCTGCACCCTGCACCAGCCATCGGCCGGCGAGCGGCGAGCGAGCGGCGGGGTGGATGGGGCGAGCGGGGCGGTGGCCGGCCGGCTGAGTGGATGGGTGCACGAATGGGTGACGGGTGGGCGGGCGGAAGCACAGCGGAAGGTGATGGGTGCAGTGATTGGTGATGATGGGTGATGGCTAGGTAGAGCTGGATGATGGATGGACGCGGTGCGTGTGCGCAGGATTTGATACGTAGTCTGTTACCTATGGTGTATGGATTCCTACATTGGTAGGTACTTGTGTGAGTCGCGGTGACACGAAGATATCCATCCAGACTGGAAGCAAGATCGCAGAAACAGCACAGATGCTGCAAAATCTCCTCACGAACAACGCCCAGCACTTTTTCACGATGGAAGAACAAGATTATGAGGGCAGATCACAGATAACTGGTCCTTGCTTGGGGCCGCAGACGTCCCGTGGTACTGCGACCAAGATGCCCTAAAAAAATGTGGCACGCACGGTGGATGAAAGGCAAGATGTGATCGATAATCCAAAGACAGTTGTGTTGTTTGATCTATTTGGAAAGCTCCAATGACTCATCGCCTTGCGTGGAAGGTAGAAGCATGAGGTCATAAAATACACACCTGCCAAGTCGAAGGCTACCAACATCTGCAGCGACACTCAAACCCACATCGAATTGCACTTTGACCGTGACAGTTTGAACGCATTAATGATGAAGTGCACATTGAACAGAAGTGATTCCATGGAGTCGTGTTATTCAACTTCGAGTGGCAGTACCATGAGCACATCGCAAAGGAAAGTTGTGAGGACTAACCGCAACTCGCAAAGGAAAGTTGTACGGATCAATCAGATCGTCAATGTCCGGGAGTTTGGGAGTGAAGTTGATCCTAGATCGAGCTGGTATACCATCTCGGATTACAAACGATTCCGAATGCAGAGGTACCATGATGTTTCAAGGTTGAGAGAAATGAGTCAGTCTCAAATCAAAGATTACCATGAATGTTGGTGGGGGTTAGAAAACGCAATAGTGCCAGACATGCGGGACAGAGTAGCACAGACCAGGATGAGAGTAAATGCAGGAGTGATGTCAGCGCAGGTCGTCCAACGCATGAATTGTATGAACGACCCGGCGCGGATATCTGAAGCCGCGGAGATCCATTCAAAGTGGTCCGTCGCAGTTGCCCACAAGAAAGCTTTATTTTATTCCACTCAACTATGAAGGCAGGGGTTCAAAACTTTGGAGGCTGCATTAAAGATTCGCTCCTTCTGTCAAGGAGAACCTTTTGCGGTAAACAGGGTATCAAATGGAATTAGTCTCAAGGAAGTGCAGCATGAGCTGCTGCATATTGCCCCCAGCGTTGCCCTGGGGTGATGAGACAAGGCAGTTGCACAATATTCTGTACAATATTGTTTGAGAAAGAGCATTGAATTTTAGCATGAACTTAGTAAAGATAACAACAACATAGAGATAAGAGTCTCACCTGGCGACTTTCGCTGGAGATAGTCTATTCCTCTGCCTGTGGAGGAGGACCTCACGGAAGAAGGAAATGATGTAAATGAAAACATTGTACGGAACTGGCAGCATGTCCTCCAAGAACTTCCTCGTATACATTTGGATATTTGACGCGTCAATGTCCAACGTAGGGAATAGAGATGCGGGCACGATGGGCGAGCTCAGATTAGACAGGAATGACGTCAAGATCTCTGCCATCGAATGCACACTTAGACTGCCGTCAAAAGCGGCACCTGTGTCCAGACACTCGCGAATCTGGTACACCTCATCAGGATCACCAGCGGCAGCGAAGAGATCCCTCTCGTCGAGGCCGCGTTCATAGATGGCGTCGACAACGCGCCACAGCTCCTTGGGCACGCACATGGCCGCCCTCGCCCCAGGGTCGTGAGTCTCCGCTCGTGCAATGGGGTCAAGTGGCACCTCGCGGATGGGACCAGGATAGAGCACGAGCTCATCGACGGCCATGCCGAAGCACGAACGCGCGTACTTCCCGGCGACGGAGATGTAGTAGTCGCGTCCATTCTCCAGACGGAGGATGAGTATATCCTCAAGAACCTCACGCCCAGCATTTAGGCGGCGTGCCGTTGAATTATCAATTGTAATGGTGAGCTCAATTTCAGTCCGCTCGCCGGGAATGAGCATGCCATATGTCGGCGATGCTGTAAGCCAAGGCTTGCACAACTCGACCTGTAAGAATGAGAAAGGGCGCATTATGAGAATAAGAAACTGGATCCAGCTATGAGGCAAAGATGCATCAAAGACCATGGTGAATTGGTCGGAGCCGATATCATCTGTTCCACCTGGAGACGGCGACTCAAGCACTTGTTGCCATGGTACCACCTTTGAAATGGGTAAAAAAGCATGCATTGCTTCACATAAAGCCAAACAACTGCGACCAACTTCAAGTAATGTAATCTCCACATCAGAGCCCAACCCTCTGTGTCAGGCTCATACAATAGCCGCTAGCAAAAGAAAAATCACCCTCCCCTCCTTCTCTCTCCAAAATGCACACAGCTTAGACTCACCTCATCAACCTTGGGGACGAGTCGGAACTGTGCCACCACCTGCCCCGTGTTCGTGATCACGATGGGCAAAGTCACCCTCTGGTCATACCTGACCTCTCCGAAGTCCAACGCAATCCTATCCAAGGTGACCATCGGAAGCGAATTATTCTCGTACGTATCCAACATCTTCATTACCTCCCTGTAAACCCCCTCCCTCTTCGCCAAAATCACGTCCTTGATCGTCACCAGGAACGTCGACATGACAGGCTTGTGATCGGAAATGTTGAGCTCGCTCCTACCGTAATTCAGCTGGGCCACGTGCCCTGGCTCCTGCGCAAGCCATAGGATGCGATCGCACCACGCCGGGGCGCGCAACTTCTTGTCAGGACGCTCCTCGTACAGGTCCGTGGCGGGCTGGTACTTGTACGTGGGTCGGAATTCGAGGGGACCCTCCTCGAAGTCGCGGAAGACTCGTCCCTGCGCGCGCTCGACGTTGAGCTGGTCGTGCTCGATGAGCTCCTCGAGCACCCCGGCCTTACTCAACTCCAACACCCGCTCGGTGGGGATGGACTCGTCAACGCGGTAGTTCAAATCTCCAAACCAGAAGACGAGGTCGTGATCGCTCACGCCCACGGAGGACGTGCCTCCGCCCAGCCCACCCTGGCTCATGGATCCCAGACGTATCACCTCGGCCACAGCCTCTGCACCAATCTCGAACGAGGTCTTGGCGAACACGTTGGCAAAATCCGCATTACGCCCGGCGACGTTCTCCCTGTGCGCGGCCAGGTGGGTGTTCACGAAGCACAGCGTGGAATCGTAGAATTGAAGTCGGATGGAAACTCCTCCCTTGTTCCCCATGACTCCCATGACGCCCACACCCACGGAGTCGGTGTGGACGTACTTGACCCGGGGCTTGTGGGGGGCCTTGACGAAGACGCACACCAGCAGTCCCACGAGGTACTTGACGGCCAATTCGGAGTACGTGCGCATGGGATCCCCCAGGGTGTTCTCGCGGCTGTTCAGCGTGGATCGGATGCGCTCGACCCAGAACGCGGAACGGGCCTGACTCTTATTTTCGACGGCCACGTTGACGGCGTTCAGATCGACCATCTCCTGGAATCCCACCACCACGATGTCGGGGGGACCGTGCACGTGCCAATCCGCGCACAGCCAATTGCGAAGGCTCTCGTCCTTTCCCTTGGCGTTGACGTTCCACGTCCCGATGAACACCCGTCCCTGCTTGTACTGGGTGAACTCGTCCTGTCGGGCGCGGATCTGCCTGTAAATCCACGCGTCGCGTATTTTGGTGGAGGCCTCCTTGTTGCGGATGCGCCCGTCCTCGGTCTCCTCGTCCTGGGCGCGGTTGGCGACGATTATGCCCCCGTTGTTGACGTTGATGTTGCCGGAGGCTCCGGGGGTGCCCGGGGCGCGACCCGCGCCGGAGCTGCCCTTGGAGGAGCGGAGGTTGGCGGAGGACCCCGCGCGGGAGGGGGGGGTGCGGGCGCCGGCCGGTTGGGCGTTCGCGCCGAGGGAGGAGGAGCTGGCCGACTGGGACATGGCCGAGACGACGCGGCCCGGAGGCGCCCCGGGGGCGGTCTGTTGTTGGTAGTTGGCGACCATGGGCTGGGGCGGAGGCGGGGGCGCCTGCTGCTGCGGCGGAATCACGTGCGGAGGGGGGGCGCCGTAGCCCTGCTGCTGGTACATCTGCTGCTGTTGCTGCTGAGGTTGTCCGTAGTAGGGCTGCTGCTGCTGCGTCTGGGGAGGGCCGCCGTTGGAGGCGGGCATCGCCCAGTCAGGCGGGCCCTGCTCCTGCTGCGGCTGCCCCCCGGCCCCGCCACCGGGGCCATTGGTCAGCCACGACATATCATGAGGTCCGCTCATCGTCGACGATTAGGTGGAGTGCCTGGGCAATTGGCAGGGTGGCGGAGGAGCGAGTGGGTAGGTGACGACGACGACGGTCGATGGTGCCGTCGTTTTCGCCATGGTCACTCGACGGTGAAACCGCGATGACCGTGTCACACCATCACTATTCAGATATTGTCTGCCTAGAAAATTATTGTTGACACATAGTTGGTATTGATGGTGTGGTGATATGTGCTTATTATTTTTTGACATGACGGCGCCACACGGGTGAAAAATCTACGCCCGCTTCACTGGAAAAATAACCCGCCAAAATAAGCCCTGCGAACCCCGCCAAAATGTGCGGAGTGTGTAGGTAGTGAAATAATCGCGGGGAAATCTAATTTTCGGGGGGATGGATAGAGACGGGAAGATTCTCACGCGTGATGATCCCAATGTTCTGCATATCGTGTTCTAGCCCCCTAAACTCATAGATTTGTGACCTGAAGATGCATGATGTCACGAGAAATCTCGCGAGTTCAATTTTTCGCCTTTCAAAAAGTAGTGGGTAAATTTAGAGAAATAATTTTGGGTAGTAACTTTTATGCACATAGTTAGGTAGATTTATTATTGATGAAAATATTCATATCCAGAGATAATATTCATGTGAGATTCACATGTATTCGCTTATGCTTCAAATCACAACGGACCATGGGCAAGCAAGGAGAGGGCAGTCAAAAAGAGAACCATTGAACCATGAGATAGACGGCTGGTATTGTAGGTTGTAGGTTTACTCCGCGGGCTCGCCTCCGACCCGACCCGGCGTAGCTCCCAGCTCCCAGCTCCCAGCCCCCAGCCCCGCGCGTACGTAGACGACGTCCATAAAACAGACACCATGCCCTCCTCGACGCGACGCTCCGGCGTCGGCGTCGGCGACGCCGTCTCTCGCATGTTCCGTCACGGCCAGGACGGCTCCTCCAACGGAGGCGGCGGGGCCGTCAAGAGAAAGAATCCCGTCGCGACCGCCGCCGGCGGCGGCCTCCCCTTCCTCGGCCACCACAGCAGCTCCGCGAGCCACTTCACCTCCCGCGCGCCCGTGGGCCCCGGCGGCCTGCACGCCGAGAGGCTTCACCAGATAGTCGTCTTCGAACTTCGCGAGGACGGTTCGACTGAGTACATCACCATGACGTTGCGGGCGCTGTACAACTACGTCGTCCGCACGATCACGGAGGCGTGTCGACAGGCCAACCAGGAGAGGCAACATCAATCGCGCCATAGCATCACGCAGCGGCAGCTCAAGATGTTCACCGAGAGCGTCCACGAAACGGACGGTAGCGGCAGGGACATAGGATCCATCGCGGAGGAGGGAGACGATCACGACGCGCCATCCATGACGCCCTCGTCCGTGTCGTCGTCGCCGAATCCCACGACGCCCGCGGACAACTTCCACACGATTGCACCGCATCTTCCGTCGCTGACATCTTCGACCAACGCGACGCCCCCCAGCGAAAACACCAACTCGCTACCGACGCCCATCACCTCCAATCAGACCGTCGATCACTCGCCACACGACGGCCACGACGACGGGAGGATGCACGGCGGTCGATATCCGCAGCACCACGGCAGGCAGCAGCAGCGGGTGGCCCAGACGGCCTTCACGCCCGCTCCCCACCGCGAGCGTTTGGGAGGGTATCTCCACCCTCGCGATATGAGACGTCTCGTCACGCCCTTCTCGCCCTCGAACGAGCCGCAGTTGATGGTGCGGAGGCACGTGATGCTGCTCAACTTCGACCCGCTACGGGCCGTGGTGCTTCGTGACAGGTTGCTGGTACTGGTCCCGGACGGCGCGGACTCGATACTGATAGAATTGGAGAGAAGGGTGAGGGGAGGCATGGAGGAGATGGAGAACCAGGTCTTCGGCCATAGCAGCGCGCACGAGACTGCGGCCGCCGCCGGCCCTCCCATTCCTGCGATCAAGAGGAACAGGAACCTGGAGCATCTCGCAAAGATGGAAAGCGATCGGCGAGAGGGTGCCGCCACGGCCTCCGAGACTAGCGCCGAAACGGACGCCAACGTCGACGAATGGGAGGACATCCAGCGCATGGACTGGGCTCACATGCCCTACGAGCTCCAGTCCGTCGACGCAGTCCTGCAGACGGTCACCTCGATGCTCGCCGCCGAGGCTCGCAACGTCCGCGGACGCGCCACGGGGGCGATGGGCGAGCTCCTGGGAGGATCGACGCGTCGCAAGTCCGCGGCGGGGCTCGGCGAGCACGCCCAGGAACGGCTGAGGCTTCACAAGGACGAGGTCAACGCGATGGAGGGACGGGTGCAGGGCTTCGTCCGCGCGATGAACGAGGTCCTGGACGACGACGAGGACATGACGCTCATGAACCTCTCGCGATTGATAACGCACCCCGAACGGTTCCTGCAGCCGGTGTCCCAGGAGATACTGCACGAGGAGAGCGACGAGCCCGAGCTGATACTGGAGGCGTACCTGCAGCAGGCGCTCAGCACCGTGAACGAGCTCGACCTGCTCAAGGGACAGATCACCACGACGGAGGAGCAGATCAGCATGACGCTGGACGCCATACGGAACAGGCTGCTGTACATCAATACGCTTCTGAGCGTGGCGTCGCTGTGCGTGGCGCTGGGATCGTTCGTGGGATCGGTGTTCGGGATGAACCTGACGAATCACATGGAGGCGAACGAGACGGCGTTCGTGAGGGTGACGGTGGGAGTGATCGTGGGCATGGTGTTGGTCTGGGCGATACTGTCGTGGGTGTTTTACAGGGCGGCGAACATACCCTCGGTATCAGACTGGGGGAAGAAGACTGTGTGACAATTGCATTTTCCAGAAAGATGCAGAGAATACAAATCACGCCAAGAAATGCTTCGCCACTCTAGATCTCTTGTTTCTCTTAATAGTAACTATGAAGAGTTGCACTGACACTCTCGTCGCCTTGGAGAGAGCACTCTCATGCGTGGAATAGAATCAAGGTTATTTTTAGTCATAGCCTGCAATATGACATAATGGTATTGCATTTATCCACACTGTCCTTGCGAATGTGTGCAACGTGTATTCCTGACTGTGTTCCTGACTCTCTGTCCTTGAATATTGATTTTCCAAATGTGTTAACCCAGGCCAACATTGACCTGCTTCGGTATCAAGACGATAGATAATCATTCTGCACTAACAGTATCAATTGTTACCTTATGGTAGGCTGAACTTATCCAGCATTGGCTTTCCATTTTAGACCTAGGTAACATTCCATCCACAGAATTCTACGACTCATGCGCATCCAGTCCTCTCTCCGAGACGACCGCAACCGTATCACCAATATTCAAAACCATGTGTGCCCAACCTTTTGGAACATACAGCAATTCTCCCGCCCTCTGCACGCAGTCGTGGCCAAAATTGCGAATTTCCTCCTTGCGCTCATCCATGTGATACAAAGTGCGGATCCACTCCGAGGTGGAAGGCTGGACGGGATTCACAACGTCCCGCGTCATTCGTTTGAGCCTGGTGATGTTGCCCTCGATCCGCCTTGCGTCATATAGGATCCAGCGTTTTGCCCCAAATACGACGGTGTTCCAGGCAGAGTTGTGCCTGTCATGTTGCAGCATTCAAGGAGATGCTCAGTGGAATGATCAAGAAAATAGAAAATAAGCATTTGCAATTGATCAACAGGTGAATATCTCTTACCGGTGGAACGTCAGCCCCTGCAGATCCCTCCCAATGGTGAGCGCAAGGTGATCCTTCCACAAGATCCTCTCGGGCGGGCCAAGGCCTCGTATGGCGGGACCGTAGTCGGCGAACATGCGCGTGGGCATGGGGTACGGCTGGCAGTCATCAAGGAGTCCATCTGGCATGTTCAGCTTTCGATCGAATACGTATTTTTCTCCATCCGGATCGTGCATGTGATTGACTACAAAATCCTATCAATAAAATTTCGTGCAATGCAACGAGTTGGTCAGTGGGTACAATGTGTTACATTCAGCAAAATGAGCATCTTCAATTGGCTGACAGTCCCTACCTTGATTGTGGTCTTCGTCAGTTTATCTCCCGCGTCATCCGGCCCAGTCTGGCCAAGATCTTTCGATCTCCCCATTCCAACCATAACTAGCACAGGATAGAATGTCAATTGAGGTGTCAATATTCCCACGCCAACTTTTCATTGCACTTGAAATGTACTTACCATCGGGATATCTTCGAAGAAACTCTTCCCTGATCCAGAGTGGCATTGCAGTGAGTTAGAGGTGGCCGAGCAAAAAATAAAAAATACCATACACGAGGAGCTATCGGAACATCCATCAGCTTACTTCGTCCAATGCTCCAACGCGGGCCAGGCGTCCGTCACATTCTTCACGATCACCGGCTCCGGCCCCTCCCAGTATCGCTCCCTCTCCCACTCCTCGACGGTCACGACGCGAAGGCGGCAGATGCTCTTTTCGTTGTCGTGATCGAACTCCTCCGACGAGGCGGGCGCATCCTCCCACGTGGGATATCGCCCCAGGGCGATTTCTCCATCCGACGACGTCGCGCACGACTCCGTTGCCGACGCGCCGTCGTCGCAAGATTGGACGTCGGCGGCGCGTATCAGCGCCAGGACGGCGACGATGCTCGCGGCAAAGAAGGAGCGCTTGCTGGGGCCCGACGAGGACATCATTTCTAGGCAATCTCGTGCGGTTTGGTGCAAAGGTGCGGCACCTGCAACGATAGTGGACCAAATGCAACCAAATGAGGCGTTGAGAGGATCATCCGTCGCTCACGGGCGAGCGAGGGTTGATAGATCCTAGATGAAGATGAGGGGAGTTCTTGTTTTGCGTCCATGGTGCGTTGAACGGAGGGCATCAAGTTTCTACGTGTCATCCATACCAAGAAATTGAGTGCGTGAAAATCCTCGTACATTTTGTACTGATTCCAGGTACCAATGCGAATCCAACTTCCATCCGACACAAATTGCTTCATCCATCACCACATCCAGATTCCTCCCTCTTCTTCCACACAAAAGGATGATGGTGAGCATTATACAAGCATAATCTGCCGTGAAGCTGCGGTTGGTTCCTTATCATGGCGGCAACCCCGCCCCTGCTCCGCCCGCTATCAAAGGAGGGAGATGTCTCCGTCGTTGGCAAATCGGCACCCCTCCCGTCCGTCGTTTCGGCGCTTGTATCATGGCATCCGGCAGCAGGAACCGAATACTCGACGCGCCCCAAACGCCCGGTGCGCATAATATCATTATTGAATAGCAGACGTCGGAACTAGATGGGGGTCGGCAGGGCGTTGTGGGGGAACAGCCTATCGTAACCGTTTTAAACACGCAGCAACGAGAACACTGCAAGGTGCTGCAAGGTGACCAATGGGCCAGAGTCTCGGTCCGGTTGAGCGAGGTTTGGTTGATCAGAGGTTGATCTCGCCTCTCGACTGCGTCGGCTCGTCTCTGGTCGCCGTCCCTTCCGTTCTTCCTTTCCTTCAAATGCTCGTTTATCGAAGAGGTGTCATGTAACGATATTCATCAAAAATATCATGGGGTAAAAAGTCGTTGGAAACGCAGAAGCGTCGACGTGTCCTCTTGAATGATGGACGGCGACTCAACAATCAAATCGCTAGAGGCCGAGTTGAAACTCCTTCGGTGGCACAAGCTCGCAAATGAGTCCGCTCTGAAGGCCGCAATCTTGAAGGACAAGCAAATGAAAAGGAACGACAATGTACCTCGTTTGTTGAACGACTCCAAAATTAGATTGAATGCGGTAATAGAAGAGGAAAGATCCAAAGACCTAATTGTGCGTGAGAATATGTACGCCGTCGCTGCATGTATTGCTCGAGTGTGACGGTTGAACTCATCCATGTGAATCCATCTCGTGACCCCAGACCGACCTAGCATTCGTCAAACAGCAGGAAGAATACGAACGTAGGGATCAGGAGGCGGTTCGTAGACACACGTTGCTCCAGGTGAAAAGGTTGCACGCCATCGAAGCGAAGGCAGAGGACATCCGCCTGTCGCGAATGCGGAAGCAGAAATCACTTCAGCTTGGGGCAGCATCTGGCGTTCGGGGTGGTTCGTCATTTGCCGGCAGAGCAAACGACCTATCTGGTGAGGATGGTACACAAGTGCTCGTGGAGGACGAGTCAGATAATTCGCAAGGAGGTGTAGCTGGAGAATCTGAATCAGACTCGGCGGTGTCTTCGTCCCAGGCCCTTGCGACCTGCAAAACAGGTGGGAGCAAATCGCGACACCGGTCCGTGCCATCCGAGATGATCACTAGAAGTCGGTCATGCCCGGCGGAAACTATGGGCTCTTATCTGACAGCGCCAAACGCGGGGCGCGAACGTCGGACTACTAAGTTGCAATTCACGAAGCTGCAGTCAAGGTCAGGTCCGGGTGAGCCCTCGCGTCCTTACTACTGCGTTCGAGTCTCCCAGCGCGAGGAGTAAATTGCATGAACCAATCTCTATAACGATACTTATTGCAAGGCATCCCCTACTTAATGCAAGGCATCCCCTTTCATCGAGGTGTCATCATCAGGTCTTTACATGCACATTATATTGTACAAGCTCCGGGATGACGAGCAAAATGTCTATCGCATGGTGTGTAGAGTGAACCCGCCCAACAACTCTCCCAGAATGAACTTCTTTTGAGGCATCGCTACCAAAGCGTAGTTTTAAGCGCTAGAGCTCGTATCTACATGAGACGGCACTGGTCGTCGTCGTTTCCTAGCCCACCATCTCCATCATGCCATCATTATTTGCCATCATAGATTACAAGCTCGCCAGTCCACCATGTTCTCCTGCCAAGGATGATAACATTCCAGCCACCTCGCTCCCGCCATAAGTTGCCTCGGCGCCGTGCATCATGGCCTTCATCATTGCCCTTTTACCAGCATTAGGTTCTCTTGCCAGCATGGCGTCACACACCTCCTCAATACGAGGTCCATGATGAGAGTGGCTTTGGCCAAGGGCGTCGTAGGTCGTAGGCGGGGAGGGTGTAGGGGTATTGTAGGGGCGGCCGGCCGGGCGATCTACATCGCTCGGATCTCGGATCTCGGATCATGAGCCAAGATCTCATTTGGGGGGCGCACGGCGACATCCGGGGGCAAATTCGAGGGCATAATGCATCTTTCCTCGACGTACTTATGTAACCTAGAGTGATCACAACTTTTGGGGGTGCCCGTTATTTCGCTTTCTTCCGTCCATCAAGAAGTGCTCGCGTCTCGCGTGAAATGAAGCAACTCGCAACCCGCAACCGCAACCCAGCGCAATCTGGTAATCTGCAACTGCGTTGGTCTGCAACTGCAGGGCCAGCG
>JALLBE010000231.1:0-20270 GCA_036939795.1 Thalassiosira mediterranea
CTCGGCGCCAACTCCCACCCTTACTTAACCCCAGCATTCGCAGCCCCCCTGCCACCCATGCAGGATTAGGGTTGTAGCGGTAACGACTAGGCATTATTATTATTATTAAAAAGGAAAATATTGTGACGAACAACAGGAAAAGAGCAGATTTCCCGATCTGTTCCGGCGTGATGGCTTGACATCGAACATGACTTTCGATTGGGGTCGTTCAAAAATATTCAAAGGTCACACATGACTGCAGATTGGCATCTTCTTTCGGGTGAAGTCTTGTATGTGTCTCATTTGTCTTCCGTTGAATTATTAGATGAGAAACGTGTGGCAATTTTTGTATTAGGTATCTAATAAAATATGAGAAAGATGAACCATATGTCGCAATATGAATTATGATCGGCGAGTTCGCATTCTTCTTTTTTCCCACCGTCGCCGATTGCAATTTGCCATGCCCCCGCAAACTCCATCGCATCGCGCTAGCTCTCAATATTTTGCAATGGAAGCACGGAACCTACAGCACCTACAATCCTCCTTCCTACCATTGGCACTCATCGGGGACCCATCGGCACCATCGGCTCTCGCTTGCGTCGCGGATTGACTGCCCTAGGCATAATTTTTTCTAACTGCTGGCCACTCAACGAACGTCGATCAAGAGCTTACACTATCTTACCAATATCCAACTTTCAACAACGATGTCTAATCAGCGCTCTGCCTCCTTCAGGAATCAGGTCATGGCCTCCCAGCGTAGGTTGTCTATGACAGAATTGAACTTCGCGGAAGAGAAGGGTGAAGATGGGACGGATCAGCTTGCCAAGGAAATCTTCAGCACCACCAATAAGGTCTCTCTACCATTTGAGACGAAGTTCAAGCCGTCCGAAATGCGCCAACTGGCTCTTGTGGCTCACAACCACATGAAACCAGCTATGAAGGAGTTCATCGAAACTTATTGTAAGTTTGAGCTTTGCCGATCTTTGTGAGATCTAGTTTTGCGAATAACTTGATGTTTTATCGCTTGCCGCATTGCAGCTGAAATCCTCAAGAAGTTCCGTATCACAGGTGAGCTTGTGTTATTAGGGCACGATCTAGCGAGTGCGAGTGTATCGTGCCATGCATTTTCATGGCAGTTTGAGTGAAATAATTTATAACATACTTCCGTTGTGTGTAATATTTCAGGAACTCAAACTACTATGCGCATGTGTAAAACGTTGTGGGGTGAGGAAAATCCCAACGTCGAATATGGTCTCACTTGTACAAGCGGCCCTCTTGGGGGAGATGCTCAAATCGGTTCCCTTATGTGTATGGAAGATCTCGGAGCATTGATATTCTTTGTTGATCCCCTCTCGGCTCATCCGCACCAGTGAGCTTATGTCTTTCTTATGATCTACTGTTTGAGGAGTTTTATTCTGATTCGGCGCGGTCATTTATGAATGAAACTCAGGGCGGACATCGATTCATTGATCCGATTGGCAAACTGCAACAATGTCCTCCTCTGTCCCAATCCCTCAAGTGGAATGGCCATGATGCATCTGCTGAAGGGTGCGCTTGAGCAAGGAGATCGTGGGATGGTGAGACCATTGAAAATGAAGATCGAGCGGTTGCTTCTTGATTCATTATGCGGAACAAACCTTATCAAAAAATCGTGCATTGCATCCTCCCGTCACCTCTATCAGATCCCATCCTTTTTCGCGTCCCTTGAATCCCCCGCTGTTGAGGACTACAAAAATGCGCAAGAGCGCGCTTTGGCTGCAGCAGTCTCCAAGAATGGTTCCACTGCAAAAAAAATCTCTCGCCCATTTGGTCTTGATAGAAGCATTATCGGTTCATCTGTGTCTGAAGAAGTACTCATGGAAGACAGCGACAATGAGAGTGACGAGGAAGGTGCCACTCCTCCATCGTCTGCGCTACGCAATGTCACGCTGGGCCCTCGTCAAGCTTCTACCATGCGACTGGCTGGTCTTAAGGGAAAGAAAACTACGAAGAGAGAGAAGATGACAAAAAAGATTGTCAAGGCCAAGAGTTCGATTAGGGGTTCAATTTCCCGGAAATTTAGGCGGTCTTCTAATGGATCCTCTTTTGATAACAGTGGCACTGGCCGCACCATGAGCAGTTTGTCTGGTGCGTCTAGCGATGAAAGTGAGTGAGATCAACAAGAGAAATTATTTGAGTGTCAAGAGGAGATCGCCGCGAGAGACAGTGTGTGTAAGTGTGTGGTAAGATGTGGTAAACCCAAGGTGTATGTGTTAAGGAAGACGGGGTTTTACTGATAAAATGAAGTGAGAAACCATTGACAGTTTTGATTCATGTGATGGACAGGATACTGAAGGCTAACATGATAAAAATCAAATGGAGTGTGCCTAGACGTCTCCTCATCTTAAAGAACAATGTATTATTTGTACAGCGTGCGCCCTTTTAATTCATTTCCCTCCTTCGCCCTCTCGTCATATGAACTGCGAGAATTCGCTCCTCAGGTGTTCCGCCAGCCTCTCCCTGCTCCCGCCCGGATGGCGCGTCATCCACTGCGTCTGCGCGTCCATGACGTCCCTGAATATCGGGCCCCGCGGCAGGTTGGGCAAGGTGGACTTCATTATCTCGTTCCCGTCCAGGAGTGGCGCCTGGTTCCATATGCCGACGAGGCCGAGCTGCATCATGGCCGCGGCGAAGAGGTCGTAGCTCTGGATTATGCTGTCCACGGCCTCCTCCGGGGCCTCCTGGTACTTTATCGGGAGATGAGCAGCAAGACGAAGAGAGTATTAGATATTGAGGTAATCAAACCTTGAAGACATGTGGTATCATCCTACGGGATCACAGCACGGACTCACCAGGTCCCCTCCCAGCACATACTCGATGTCGTACCCCCTGCTCCTGCTTGCCCCCACCTGCTCGCACAGGCTCAGCACGAACGCCGCCCTCCACAGCGGCTCGATCTTCCTGAGCACTTCGGCGCACTCGTTCCGGAATTCCATGCAGTGCCTCCACACCGGATCGTCCTCCCCGTCCGGATCGACAGACCTGCTCCCCATCTCGCACCTGGTGGTGCTGCAATCCTCGCCGACGAGGACGCGCGCTCCGCTGAGGAGGGCGAGGCGCGCCGAAACGTCTCCGCCATCCCTCATCAGTTCGGTGAACCTATCCGCAGCCCTCATGATCTTCTCCACGCTCTCGGCCTCCTGTATCGGCCTCTTCATCTCGTCCACCAACAACCGGAGCACCACCGACCTCTTGGCCTTCTTCGGCTTCTTCCGTATCTCCAACGCGGCCGAGTCATCGTCCACCTCGGGGGCGGTCCGATCCCTGAGCGGTTTGAGGAAGGCCGCGTACCACAGCAGCCGGCGGGCGCGCTCGTCCTCCACCAAAACCTTGGTGCCCTCCTCGCCGACGCCGTTTACGGCCCCCGCCTCCAATGCCTTCTTGGCCTCGCACCAGCTGGGCGCGTCGGCCTTGTTGCCGCAGAGGTAATCGTGGGTGGTGCCCAGCAGCGCCAGTCCCTCGTGGTACGCCCCGGTCGTGCTCCTGGCGCCGTCGACCGAATGCGGAGGCAACGGAAAGACCGTCTCGATCAGGCCCAGATTCACCAGGAGCCTCATCGCCCTGACCGGGTCGTTGCTCTTGAGCATGAGATCCACCTCCCCGCCCACGCGTTCCCTCGACACCTTTTGCTCCAGCGCCAATCGCACCCTCTCGTCGGCGGCCGCGCGTCTCAGGTGTTCCTCCATCCCGAATCCCAATCGCGCCGCGAACCTCACGCTCCGCAACACCCTGAGCGGATCGTCCAGCAACGTCGTGAGGGGAGGCAATGGGGTGGCCACCACGCCCCTCCTCAGATCGTCCAGGCCCCTTCCGGTCATGTCCTCCACCTTGCCCTCGTTGATGTTGTAGAACAGGCTGTTGATGGTGAGATCCCTCCTCAGCGCGTCCTCCTCGGCCGTGCCGATGCGCATCAGCTCCGGTATCCGGCTGTCGCTGGCATACTCCTCCGCCCTAAGGTTGACGAAGTCTATCCAGTAGTTGTTGACCTGCATGGTGGCGGTCTCGAGGTGCTTGCTCTTTTCGGGATTCTTCTGGACCAATCCCACCGAGTGGGTCTCCCGGCCGTGGGTGGAGAGCCAGTCGTTGAGCTCGTCGGCGAACTCTCGCCCGAGCTTGTCGTCCAGTGCGATGTCGATGTCCACGGGGACTGTGACGTCAAGGAGATCCTTCTTTTTCTTGCCCCCGGCGTGCTTGGTGCCGCGGCCAAACTTTTGGCTGTCGGATGCCACAGAGTTACCGGAGGCGAGGTCGGCTGCCGCCTGGGCCAGCTTGGGGTTCTTGGGGACGTCGCACAATCCGTCGGGAACCTTGAAGCAATCTCCCAGGAGCTCCCTTTGGAAATCATTCGAGGCGAGGATCTTGTCTCGGACCCAGCCTCCTGCCACACGCAGGGTGGTCTTCATGCCGCACTCGTCTGTTACCGTGCGCAGCAACTCGAAGAGCTCCTCCTCCTCATCGGTGAGGTCAATCTTGATGGGCTGAAGATTTTCGCCGTTTTGTTTCTGCCTCTGTTTTTGCTGCTGCTGCTGCTTGCTCTCCTGGCGATGCAGCTTGGCCCCGAACGAATCTTCGGGCAGCGAGGTGTACTGCGAGGTATACAGCGCCGAGGTAGTCGAGAAGCTGGCAGCCTGCACTCGGTACGAGAATAGACCGCGGAGGTCGGGGTCCAGGGAGTTTATCAGGCCGGAGCCGAGGAAGTTGGCCGCCGTGCTGGCCAGGGGATTGGACGAATCCACGAGGCCGCCGTCGCCGCTCGACGTCGAGCTGCCGCGCCTCCACACGACTCCCAGCCTCGAGTCGGCGGCCGTCGCATCGGCCTCCCTCGTGGCGTCCTCCCACGGCAGCTTGGCCGCGGCCAGCTTGATCGGCTCGTGGACGCTGGAGAACCAGGAGGTCCTTCGCGAGGTGGCCAGCCCGAGGGCGCCGCGAGCGGGCGCCATGACGGCCATCGTCGTCACGCAGGCGACGCCGCCGGTCGTAGCTCTCCTGCGCCGCCGCGACGGTACCGATCGTTGCGCCATAGCTTAGTCGTTCTCAGCCTCGCGCCCCCTCACTGTTGCCGAGCCCGCTGCCGATGAAAAGATATCCGTTCGCAATTCCGTCGACTTGGTATGTACCATAATGCCACGATGGGCTGCGCCGCTAGCATATTTCCGTATCAAGAATTTAGCGGCACTTCAAGCAGCGCCATTGGAGATTGGAGAGGTTCTCTTTGAGAATCCCCATCTTGTGTTCCTCGCGTCTCCGCGCGCGGTGTCAGCCCAAATAGAGGGGGAAATAGAGGGCATATTCAGGACAACCCATTATGTGGTTCTACGATGCGTAGGATTAGTATAAATTACCTTCGTGCGTCACTCACGGAATGTCGTCTAAACCCCTAAGCCCTCCAAATATAAACTACCAAGTTTGAAAAAGGGTATACAAAGGGGACTTGCTCTGAAAATTTCTCGCTGGTACCGCCGGACAGACGTAAGCAAATTGAACTGAAGTGTGATGTTTGATTCAAAGCGAATCTCGAGTCGAGGGAAAGACAAAAAAGTGTAAAAATCAACCAAAGTATGACCCTGGAGCAATACCTTTTACCACAGGCCCTCCTGCACACGCACAACAGGTCGACGTTCCGCTTCTTTGGCCTCCTTGTTGCTTCCGCCCACTATCGACGACATCCATCAGCTCCTGCCGGCGGCCGCAGTGCGCTGGATGGCCTGCCGCGCGCGGCGTCATTGATGCCATCCATCACACTCCCCGACACCCATTCCCCATTCTGAAGAGCGAGGTAGGGGCGACCAATCTGGCCGACAGCTCCCGCCCAACGCATAACTTACACACCTCGGCTGCGACCATGAGCCGCGACTCGAGCCGCTGCCCACGGCCGGCGGGGGCCGCGACTGGCGAAGTGAGCGGACGGCGTCGTGCAAGGAGGAGACCCCTAGCGCTGCCGCTGGCGCTCGCCCTGCTGCCCTCGGCCGCCGCATCGGGTCATCATCGTCGCCATGCCGGTTGTTTTGCGTACCGTCCCTCCTTCGCCTCGCTGACATCGTCTGCGAGAATGGGGGCCATGCAGCCTTCGCTCGCGGAGCCGCCGTTCAATGGTATTTTGGCTCGTGGACCGCCGATACGTTCCAGATCTCGGACGCGCAGCAGATGGGGATCGCCCGCGCCCTTGGGCGCCGCCGAAGGAGACGGCGATGTCACTATAATAGACGAAAATGCAAGCGAGGAGGTGCTGGGAGGCGAGTCCAATGGAGAAACCGAACGAGAAATTTCTGCTCAAACGACGATAACGTCAACAGGTGAAGATATATCACCAACTGATGTCTCGGCATCGTTGGCCGACAGTGTGGATGAATCGGATCAAGATGATGAATATTACGACCAGCTCTTCGAGAGCCTTGCCAAAAAAGATGCTGAGAACTCGGACGTTGAGGTCAATCCAGCAGCAGCAGTCGATGATGATGAGGAGGAGCATGTGAGCATTCTGGATTTCATAGAGCAGACAGTTGGCATACAGGAAAAGCCAGAACCTGTCAAAAAGAGGCGCGGTAGGGCGAAGAATAAGGATGCAGGAGGTATCGTTGATGGAGTATTCTCTGTTGGAAAGAGAAAAATTAGCACATCTTCATCGGGCAACGAGAATGGTGAGGTTGAAGTCAAATTGGAAGCAGAGTCTGATGAGACCAATGGTGCAGAACCGTCCAAGAAGGTGGATTACACTGCCTCCAACGAGTTCACCATGGCCAGCGAGATGGCCAATACGGAAGTGGCGCCTCCTCCACCACCCAGGCAGGCAAGTGTTGCCGCAATCATGGAGGAACAGCCGCCCCCGTCTGTCAACGAACGCAAGGAGGCACCTTACAATGTGGTGTGCACCCACATCACGGCAGACTTTGACACTTTAGCCTCGGCCATCGGGTTGGCCAAGATGTGGAGTCTGGGGATATACGGAGACAGCGTCCGACAAGTCAAAGAGGGTGAGGAGGAGGAGTGCGAAATTGTGAACGGCCCATTGCCCACCTACGTTGTGCTGCCAAGGGGAGCGCATCCGGACGTGCAAAGATTTCTGAGTCTTCACAAGCATCTGTTCCCGATTCGATCGTTGAAGTCCTTGCCGGGATTCTCGGATGCCGACCTGAAGAAGGGGAACAAAAAGAAGGGCAAGGGAAAAGGTGGCAACAACAGCAACAGCAATGATGGCGATGTGGATGCATTCGAGGGAAAGATCAGCGAGGGACTCCAGCGAGTTGGGCTCGTCGATGCCCAACGCCGTGATCGTTTGGGACCCGCCGACGTCCTCCTCCCCAAAGCCCGCCTCGGCGTCACCATAGTCGACCACCACGTGGACGCCGAATCTGACATCTCTGAGGCCACAAATTACGTCGTTGAGAACGTTGGCTCTGTTTCCACTATGATCGCAGAAAGATTGAGGGATAGCGGGGTGGAACTGACCGAGGCCGAGGCTACCATATTGGCGTTGGGGATACATTCGGACACGGGGAGCTTGGTGTACGATTCCACCACCCCCAAGGACGCGAGCATGCTGGGCTGGACGATGTCCATGGGGGCGTCCCAGGCGGCTGTTGCCGAGCACGCCAAGCCCACTTTGAGCGAGGAGCAGCAGGGCGTGCTGACGCAGAGTCTGGTGAACGTGAATAGCACGAGCGTGCATGGCGTGACTATCAGCACGGTGCTTTTAAGTGCGGACGGGTTTATACCGGGGTTGGCTAGTGTGACAAAAGATGCATTGGATTTGAGCAGCAGCGACATTTTCTTGTTGGCGGTGTGCTACGAGGCTACGCGAGCCAAGGGGGGCGGTGGGGCTAAGTCCAAGGGGAAGGGCAAGAACAAAAGTAATGGGGAGAGTATGCAGCTCAGTAATGCGGCCAACCAAAAGCTGCAGACAGCAAAGCGCAAGACCGTCAAGGCCCTGACATCTCGTGACGCTGAACTCTCCAGTGGACTCGACCAAACTGTGCCCATGATGGGAGGCCTTGCTTCCGACATGATCAACTCTGATAGTTGGAAGGGCGGCGAGGTGGCCTTCCAACGACAGCGACTCGCGGCCACTTTTGCCTTCTATGACTTTGACCGATCTGGTTTCCTAGAGAAGGAGGAGATTTACCAGGCGTTGACTGTTGCTGGGTTCGTTTGCTCGCAGGAAAACTTCGATGCCCTCATTGACGTCATAGACACGAACGGGGATGGGAAGATTGACTTCGAGGAGTTTGTCTATTTCTACACAGACATGGAGGAAAGGAGGAAGTGGGAGGCGATGAGGGCTGAGATCCAGGGGAAGTTGCCCGGGACGCCGTGCACCATGACCATCATTGGCAGGGTCAAGGCGGGAGTGAATGTGAGAAATGTCAACCTCAACTCGCTCTTCCAAAAGTTCCAGGGGGGTGGGCACCCCAAAGCTGCATCAGCCACTGCCAAGCTCGAGGACGAGTCGGAGGCGCAGGGGGTGTTGCAGGGCCTCGTTGACGAACTGATCGAGGACAGTCTGGAACAGCAGCTCACAGTTGGGGACTTCATGCAGAGCCCGGTATTGTCTGCCAAGCCAACAATGACAGAGAAGCAGGTGGAGGACCTGTTTGTGAGATACGATGTCAGGGCGCTCCCGGTCGTAGATGATGACAACGAGGTGATAGGGCTGGTATCGTACAAGGAGGTGGCGGCAGCCAAGACGAGGTTGCAGAACAAGCAGGAGAAACGTCTCAGGCAGGTGGAGAAGGCCGCAGAGCAGGGCAAGCCATTGCCGGAGGCGCGACCGCTCGAGAGCCAGCTCAAGGGATGGATGAAGCAGCACGTCCAGACGGCCGAGGCATCCATGACCATGGCCGAGGTTGAACACGTATTGCTTGAGACGGATGTTGGTTGCATGCCGGTCGTCGCAGATGGCACGCGTCAGCTGATAGGGATGGTGACGAGGACGGACCTGCTGAGGCAACATCGGTACTACCAGAGCTTGCATTATCACAACAAGGGATTCTCGGACTCTATTGCAGCGAGGAAGCCCATCATTGAGCTGAGAAAGAAGCTGAAGAAGTTTGATGTGGAGTGATAAATAATTATGTTCTCACAAGTATTAAGATTTTATCGTCCACAAAAAAATACAAATAAAAACACCAGCATGTGATGCGTGCATCCAAATGGACAACTGGAAATGACTTCGTACATCTTGGATTCAAAAGTTGTTTACCTTGGAGGTGCTGATGAATATGACAAGCTGTGGCCAGTTGTGTGCTTTTGTGCCAACTCACTGGCCCTAACATATCATTGAACCCCTGAACCCATTTCAATTACTGATCTGCATCCTGTGAGCTTCTCATTTCTTGAAGCTTCTATCCAGGAGAGTCTTCATCCACCCGATCGTTGTGATGTGAGCATGATACGTACTGATCTGGGCAATTGCTCGTGGAGATGTTCTGGGAGGAATATCTTCCCGCCATGCTTTTGGACGTCGAGAGCATCCTTGTAAGCCCTAGTGAACCACCAAATAGCCAGTGGACAATCAGAGAACAAAAGGTGAAGACATACATTTAAGACATCAGTGATGCTGACACGTTGACTTACTTTCCAAACGCTCTTGCGTCCTCATCCCATAGATCAACTTTATTTTGGGGTCTTTCTGATGCTTTGGAACACAAGTTGTATATTTTGCCAACCGCTTGGTCTGCTGAGGATTGACTTGCAAAATCACTAATCCAAGTTTAAGGGGAAACGCGCAAGGAATGTCGAATCTTGAGAAATCAAAGTCAGTTGGCGTCAGTGCAATCAAATAACTCAGACAAACTTACAGCATCTTGTCCTGCGCTTTGCTGAGCCACTTGATATCTGGTTTGCTCGAAAATTTAGTTGCCTTATTAACGGTACCTGATTTTCCATTTGGCAACTCCAATGTTTGAAGTAACCTCCTAGACCTTAAAGTGAGCTTGTCCTTTGAAGTGAGGAGATGGTTTAGAATTTTATCGTCCCACATGACAAAGTAATCTGTTCAATGAAGTCAACCATAAATGGTATTGAGGAAGAGCAATTCAATTGGCAAAAACACAGATTGTACGACACGCACCATCTCCATCAAGATCACCATCTTCGACAAGATCACGCACAAGAGGAGGGAGATCCGTCAGGGTTGGGGAACATGATGACAAGAGGGCAAGGCGAGGTAGAGTGGCAGTAGTGCGACAGAGCATTCTTTTCTTCTTACCTGCAATGGTACATGGAATCGGAGTAGCGCCCCCTTTTGCTTTGGGGAAAATAACCATCCCAAAACCAAAAGAGCAGAGCAAATCCCATTCTTCTGCCGCCATACCTTTTGGCTTATTTCCGACGACAGATACTATCTTTGCATCTTCTGGCTCCATACAGGGGCTTCGAGATATGTAGATCTTTTTGTGAACATTACCAAATAGTTGTCGCTCATTCTGACTTGACACATACCCAGTAATGAATACTTTGTTTTCAGGAAGCTTGCCAGTTGGATCGATGCATCCTCGCAAGTGGGCTAAAACGAAGAAAGATCAATAATGTGACTGGACCTCTGAGCAAGTCGCAAATAATTCCAAAGCACACTCACCATGCCTCAATTTGTCAGGTTTTTTGGCCTTCTTCTTATATGCAGCGACAAGGCTCTCTGGTACACCATAGCCTTTCAGCATCCTCAAATACATCGCACTAATTGGCCTTCGATCTTGTTCAATCCAGCTTCTAGTTGTGGTTTCTGTTGGGTCCAAATATCTGCCCAGCAGCTTGTTTTGTTCACTAGGATATGCATTTTTTACAACGACGGCCACCCAGCTGTCCTTGTTCCTTCTACTGGGCGGAGCCTTGATCATAGATGGAGGTAACTGGACCTTTGTAATCCCTCTTTTCTTCACAATCATACCCTGAGCAAATTAAGTAGCAATCCAAGATGCCAAAATGCTCGAGTGAATTTGATAAGCGCCTCGCTCAAAAGGTGAGGATGATTACGCAACTTACCTTTGCAAGGCCAAGTCGGGGTCCAATAAATCGCACTTGTATTGAATCGCAAGTTTCACAGCTGTTCATACCACAGCGATCAAAGAAGCCCTCTGGGTAGAACCCACATCCTGATAAAAAGTGAAGTGTTAAGGATGTGTCATAATGTGCGCTATGTGCTGCGGCAGTTCATTGCAGATTAGTGGGTGATGCGTGTGTTGCTTACCTTCGTGCCCTTCTTCCTTGATCATCTCTATATCCGAATACTCGATATAGCACACATGCTTCGCTTCAGATTGAAGATGAGCTGACAAGAAAAAAGAATCAGAATCCTCATACCTGACAATTCAAATAATCATGATATTCCTACATACCTAGTCTCGCCACAATTTTTTCTGGCTTCATGAGAGAAAACCCACAAATGTCTTCTAGGGCCTTGGAAATATCAGTCTTCCTTAAGTACAAATGCTGGATCCTAGCATTGTTGCCAATTGCACGTGACCCGCCCGGTTTGTCCTTCATCTTCTTTGCAGAGATCAGTGTGTACTCTACGCCCTTTTGAATTATTGTTTTTTCGGGAGCAACGGGATCACTAAGAGAGCTCTCAACTCGGAGAATTCGGCCCGAAAATCTTTCCCCAAAAAACGATACTTCATTGCTAGATTTGACGCGAATGATCTTATACTGAGAGCAATTCAAGCCATCTTCAAAGGCGGGTGGAGGGGAGGATTTGAAAGGGGCTGTCCAGTCTCGAGCATTTGCAGGTGCACGCATTTGTAATCTAGATGAATTGGCTCCTTTTGTTCTGTGAGATGTTTTGGGCTTCATCATGTCTCTATTGCTGCCGCTACATGCCTTCATGTTGCTTTCGTTGCGTTTTTTCTGACGCTTTCCTGGATTTGAACTGTCTTTGCCAACCGCCTGTCCAATAATTTGCTCGCGGGGTCTCTTGCTGGTATGCTGCTCCTTGTCATATTGATAGGGTTGAACCACATTGGTATCCCTCCCTGCCATCATTCTTCTATATTCTTTCCAGCCTGAATGCTCATCATTCCCCAGATTTTTGCACAAATTTGCGAACTCACATGCGGATGTTCGGTTTCGGAACTCAATCTTTCTCATAGGAGAAATCCAATGAGGTCGATTATTCACGCGTTTTTCCTGCCATCCTGGCCCTGGACAACTTCCGGGCCGTTGCTGATTTGGACTTAGCGTCTTGTTGCCTGCCGCTTTTGCTATTGATAAGCTATTGCTTGATTCTTTGGCGAGTACCTGGACATTTGCATTCGCCCATTTCGGAAGGTACTTGCCTAAGGCTGAAACTACGCTTCTAAATCGTTCCCTTCCGATCTTCTGAATGTGCCTCTCCACTGCTTTTGTCTCATCATTCGAGTATCTCCTCAGTGTTTTGTCAAACTCTGCAGCACTAGCAAATGACCTAAAGTTGATCCCAAGCTCAGGCGTTATGAAGGTTTTCAGCTCATGCTGTCCGCTCTGTCGCTTCTTCACTGTCCATCCAGGTGATAGTTTTGCTAGTTGAGCTTCTCCATGTAGCAAGCGTCGATTAATCACCTTACCTGACTCCCACTTCCTCTCCTGGTGTGCTGGTGTTTTTGCAGTACCTTTCGGTTCTTTCGCAGGTTGTCTTGTCCTGGTGCCCGCCATTCGCGTCTTCCTCTGGGTGAAACGAACTCTGTTCTTAGCCTGACCACGCGACTCCTTGGCTTCACTTTCAGAAGGGCCCTTCTTGTGTGACGATCTTGCCTGGTCATGAAATGGCCTCTTTTGGGAACTGTTGTTACAGAGAGAGTCAATATTGGCCGGAGTAACTACATTGATATGTTTGCACCCGAATTTCCTCTTGCGAAACTCTTTCCAAGCTTCCACTTCGTTGCCATGAAATTCTTTGCGGAGACCCTCAAATTCAACAGCAGCTCGCCTTCTGGTGAACTCTATCTCTAGAACTGGGGATTTGAAGTGGTTATAAGTTTGCCCAGACCTAATTGCTTTCTCGGGAGTCCAACCTGGAAGCTCCTTGGGGATCCAGCCTGGAAAACCAACATTCGAGTGGACTAGATTGTTTTGTGCGGTCAGCCTTGGTTTCTTCTTCCGTGACACTGATTCGCCACCCAAGTTTGGCCTTCGTTTGGCAGCACGTGTGGTAGCTGGTACTTGTTTCGACGCAACTTCTTTCGGTCCCTTCTCGGAAGGAGCATAACGCATGTATTTGCAATGTTTCAACTCACAAGGTTTGCCCCAACTCTTCTTATTTCTACAAGATTTGCATTTGCCACAGTCATCACGCTTGCAGGCATCACATTCGCCACACCGTTGCTTCCTCTTCATCAATGGGGCCGTGCACTCACAACAACGCCAATTTGACTGTGTGACTTCGACGATGTTGGGAATGTGGCAAGATTTGTGGAACCACTTCGGGCAGTAGTCGCATCCCACCAGATCTGTTACAATGAAAGATAGGTTGGGGAGAAAGGATTAGGTCCTACCCAAAAACAAGAAATCAGAAAATAGTGATTGTTTCCCTCACCACCTCCATCACGGCATATGTAACACTCATCATCTAGTATTGGAAATTCAGACTCTGGCTGGCACACTTCTTGCGGTGCTGATTTTGGCCCTCTATTGTTGATTCTCTTAGAGGATGGCGCCTTTGTGAATCTTTTTGGACTCCGCTTCTTTGCAGGATTGATGGTTCCAGTAGTAGAACAAAAATCAAACTGAGCTGGAGTAACTACGTATCCTCTTTTGCACCCAGCTTTCATCCTACGGAATCGTGTCCATGCTTCCTTTTCATCGCTGCCAAATTCTTCGCGCAAACCCTCAAACTCATTCGCTGCTCCCCTTCTAACAAACTCAATCTTCCTGGTTGGGGAGACGTAGTGATGGATTGCATATCCAGACTCAATGGTTTTCTTGCGAGTCCACCCTGGCCCAGGAAGATCCATGTTCTGGGTGTGTGAGTTATTTTTTGAAGTCAAGCTAAGTGTCGACGAAGCATTTGCTGCCTTCTCAAGAGAAGCACCACGCAGGCGCGGGCAATGTTTTCCCACGCTGTCCTTCTTTGGCAATGTGGCTGTGCACTCACAACATCGCCACTTGCCTGAAGGAAGTTCTACTACTTTTGGAATATGGCACAATTTGTGAAACCATTTGGGGCAGTAATCACATCCCATCAGTTCTGTGGAGCAAAAAGTGGTGGTCTCAAGTCTAAGCTCTGTGAAAGAAATTAAGACAGGACGGTAAAAAATTGCACACACTCACCTCCACCATCACGACATATGTAACACTCATCATCCAGTATTGGATCGTCTATATCCGGATCATCGCCTGTGCCAGTATCAATTCTTGGCTCCAACCTCATATCATTGCATTCCTCATCAGATGCAGCAACTTTTGCCTCTACATCCTCAGGAGCAGCATAACGCATGTGTCTGCATCGTTTNCAACACCGCCACTTGCCCGAAGGAGGTTCAGTCATTTTGGGGATGTGGCAGTCTGAGTGGAACCATTTGGGGCAGTAATCACACCCCATCAGTTCTGTCAAAGTAAAGACGTATGGTCAAGGATGTATCATGTTAGTGGACGGGGCATGTAGTTCTGTCAAAGTATGTCAGTGTTGCACGACATTGTGCCTGCTCACCTCCACCATCACGACATATGTAACACTCATCATCAAGTACTGGGTCGTCTGGTTCCTGCATATTACCCTTGTCCGTTCCTGTCTCCAACCTTCTCTCATCTTTTTTAGAACTGGATGATGAAGCTTCGTGGGGGGGAGTCTGTCCATTTTCAGTTCTGTCGTGTTGATATGCCTTAACAACGTGATTGCGCCCTAACTTCCGCTTCCTGAACTCTGTCCAAGCTTTAATTTCATCATTGCCAAGTGTACGCCGCAGCATTTCGAACTTGATGGCTGTTCCCTTTCTTCTAAATTCTATCCTTCGTTGTGGAGAGAGATAGTGGATGCGATTTTTTCCATACTCAATGGCATTCGTGGTGATCCAGCCTGGTCCTGAAAGGTCAAACTTCCTGGTCTGTGAAGCTAGCATTTTGGATTGCTTCTTCTCATCAGTTGAAGCACCACTTGACTTAGCTTTTCTCTTCCTTGGTTTAGAAGATGCGCCAATGGTTCTGCCGGTGCTGTTACTGCCCTCCACTCCCTTCTGTTCAGCTTTGCATTCGCAGCACTGCCATTGGCCCTTGGGCACAGCCACAAGGGGTGGCAAATGGCATGCTTTGTGCCACAATCGTGGGCAAAAATCACAGCAAATCAATTCTGTCCCAACAGGGAGGATAGATGCGTACACGGTAAGTCAGTTCATTGAACCATTAATAATAATAGTGTGGTTCTCTCAACAACTTACCACCGCCATCGCGACATATGAAGCATTCGTCGTCCTTAATAGGATCCTCCTGCTTGTGCAGAGACTCCATGGGCCTCTTTGGTACAGAACTATCTTTGGTGACAATGCCGCCATTTTCAAGTGTTCTGGGGCCTTCAACTTCAACCTGTTCAAGAAAATGTTAGATAATCACATAAGTGCATTCAGGCTGAGTGGCCACATTCTAATCAGATGTTTTTGATACACACCTCGGCCATTCGAGTAGCGATGCCACCGCCTGCAGGCTGACCTTCAAGCTCTTCCCTCGGCACCTCACGCTCCTGTTCGCTTTGGCCAAGCGACCTCCACCGATGCACCATCTCTCCTGTTTGAAGGTATTTCGCAGGTGGGCGGAGCCTCCCTGAATCTGCTTGCAGAGGGAAAAGCTCATCAAAAGCTTCTTGACCATGCAGCTGGATGAAGTCACTAAAATCTAAAACGTTGAATTCATTAAGTCTTCTCTCCTTCACCGCATGAAGATCTCTCCAACGTCTGTAAGTAGAAGCCTTGACTGTCGCTTGGCGAGCTATTTTCGAAGTCGCGCCCCCAACTTCTGAAGAATCATTCCTGTTGGTAATGGCTGCATTGCACTTGGGATCCTTGCCCTCGAGCTCTGTTGTGTTGAACTTGTCCTCGATCCCTGTGTCCTCTTCAACACATGCTGATCCTGGTCCACAGCCGCCAAGCCTATCAACCTCCTTGGTTGTGCACCTTTGGAAAATTCTGCTACTATCTGAAGAGGCTCCACCAGGATTACCCTCTACCACAGTCTGTGCAACCGCTGGTATTAAGTCGCCTCCCATCTTGGAAGCATTAAGCTCGTTGTCTCCAGTGCTGTTGGCGCCCTTGTCAAGTCCTCCGGCAGCATGATCGCCAAGCTGTTCAATGGGAATGTTTAAGATCAGATCATGTGAGCAAAATGATAGCATTTGGACAGAGCATAGTTCCTTGTCAACTGATGAATTGGCTGTGGATCAAAACATCGGTTCCAGTTGCAAGTGCATTTGATACCTACGCACTTTCGACATGTCAACGACACTCTCTGCCTTCATCTCACGCTCTTGTTCACAGTGGCTTAAAGCCCTCCATCGACACACCAGCTCGCCCCTCTTGAGATACTGCTGTGGCGGATCGAGCCTACCTGCACCTGCCTGCAGTGGAAAGAGCTCGTTGAATGCATTCTTCCCGTGCACTTCTGTGAAGTCGCTAAAATCAAGAACATCAAACTGCCGACGTCTTTCCCTCTTCATCCTAATGAGGTATCTCCAGCGTGTGTATGTAGCCCCTGCGTTAATGGAGGGGATTGCCAATTTGGGCGCAGGGGTTGTAGATGTCAGTTTTACATTTGGAGCCACAGATGCAGATGCATCTACCTCGCTAGTAGGAGGGTTGTCCTTCTTCTGGTCGAGGGTGACACTAGTCAATCTCGCTTTGCCTTCCATCAATGTTGGCGCAGGCTCTCTGCTCTGAATGAATTCGCCATTTCCCTTAATCACATCGGGGGAACCAGCTGCCTGCTGAATTTCAACGCGCGACTGGGATTGTTCCTGTTCACTCTGGCACAATGCCCTCCATCGACACACCAGCTCGCCCCTCTTGAGATACTGCTGTGGCGGATCGAGCCTACCTGCGCCTGCCTGCAGTGGAAAGAGCTCATTGAATGCATCCTTCCCATGCACTTCTGTGAAGTCGCTAAAATCAAGGACACCGAACTCCCGACGTCTTTCCCTCTTCATCCTAGTTAGATTTCCTAGCCGCATGTAACTAGATGCTTTGATAGAAGGAGTCGTCGTAGGTGCAGGGGGTGCAGACTCCAAAGAGGTGTGGGGGTTGAAGTGTGCCTTCAACTCCACAGATGCTGCCGCTTTATCCTTCTCTGTGTTATGGACACTGAGCATTTTCTTCTCAATAGTAACTTTGCGCAACCTCTGTTTGCCAACGGCTAGATCATCCAACTTTTTAACCCTTTTGCCATCAATGGCAACTATACGGTCACCAATGGTTACCAAATTGTGACAGGTGCAATCGGCATTAAATGCTTTGACAAACGCCTCTCCCTGCCTCATTGACACCGTCAAACCAAGGCTTTCGCCAGGCAAAATGGACAGGATCAACTGTGATCCCTGACTCATCAATGTTGACTCTCCCAAGATTGTATCTGCCACATTACCTTCCACATCATCTGCCTCTTTAACTGCCTCTTTATCTGCCATGTTATCTGCCATGTTATCTGCCACATCCTTCGGACAATATTCATCGCTAGTCGAGGGCTCCTTCTCACGAAGTGTGGCTTGACCAACAGATTGTCGAGGTGGATTATCTTCTGCTCTTCCATCGGTCTTCAAAACTGATGTCTCATTATAAGCACGTGCTTCAATGCTCTCCTGTGGACTCGATGATGCGAGGCTTGTCGACACTTTGGTAATGGTAATGGCAGCACTCGGCTTGATGACATCTCCCCCGTGCACCAAGACGCTAACCTTCTCCACGTTTTCACTTCTTTCCTTCGTGCAAGCTAGCTCAGCGCCATGGCTGCAGTGCCCACCCCGAAGTTTGCTTTCACCGTCAAGAGAATCAGTGTCGCTACCTGCTGATGTGCCATCAGAATCGCCCTCAATTTCAGTCTCCACTACATCGGGGGCGGGTGCCACGTCGGATGTCATGGCTGGAAATTCCATAGCTCAAGAGTCCGGGGTGTCTAAATGCGTTAGATGCAAGCGATGTGCGGTTTGCCTTGACTTTCAACTTTCGCGTGGGCGATTCGTTGCTGCATGCAAGCATCCGGCGTCAAACTCGCACTGCATCAATCCAGAGTGGATCAACTGAGTGGGCCAGTCAACAATGGGCGCATCGATGTATTCCTCCGCCGCTCGCGCCCTCGTATCGGCGGGGTGCTTGCCTCTTCCTGTTGCTTCTGCCTCCTTCGATGGTGACAGTCGGTCCATCCACAGTAGGATATTCATACGCGATATGGCGGCGTCTGGTCCCCCGTCCCCCGCCTGGTCCGTCCGGTCTGCATGGTGAATGGTGACACGGCGTTGTTTCAATTCTAGCGGGGACGCGTACTTTAGTATCTTTTGTGAACTACCTATGCGCACCATAAAGAAGATTTTCACGAGAACGCTTATCCCCCCCTTTCGGCCAATCGCCCACAGTCCGCAAGGGGGGGCTTGGAGCTTGGGAGTTAGGAGTCAATGCAGGGGCACCACTTTCCACTCTACCCTGCCCATGCTGAATGGTGCAGTCCGGCAGCAGCAGCAGCGCAGCAGCAGCAGTAGCAACAGCAGCAACAGCAGCAGCAACAGAGAACATGAGCTCCATCTACTTGTTGTCCTGACCAGATCCGTGGTAAGGGTATCTTCCATTCCCCACGTCCGACCGCTCCAGATCATGTATTGTATGGGGCCAACCCGCACCAATTGATTTTTATGTGTCGGTGTCACCACAGCCACAGCTTGTACGATCGGACAGCCATCTCAGGTCACTTCAGCATGTCAGCCAGGTAGCCTGAAATTGAAATTCCACGAAAGTCTTTGGTTTTTCCATTGTGTCAATATGAGTCTGTTGCTGTTATTGTTATATGCACAAAAGGGGCAGTCTGTTCTGTGTGGCTGCTCTCCTGTTCCTTCTTCCTACACTGATTGTCGGCAGTGAGCTCATATTGAGGACGCAGCAGTTGTGAGCAAAGATTAGCGGGCGTGACCCCTAACCCCTAATTTTTAGGGATCATGCCCCCTAAACAAAAATTGTGTGAAGAAAAAAAACACCGTACGACTGTGAGGTCTAGGTGTACCAGGTACTAGCTCTTCGCCAGATATGCATCTTTGCTTGGATTGGGGTGAGCTCCCCAGCATCTGTGTAATACACCTATTCCTCTTGTGCCTGGTGAAATTCCACAATCTTCCGCATTGCCACACCTCCATCTCCATCTACTGTGACAAACCGGGCGCCCTCTGGGACTGCTGCCGTGGAGAAGACGCAAAGTCAAGCTGGGAGCAGCATGTGCAGACCTCCTGTGATGCTTGCACTCAACAAAACTTATTATGTGCAACCATGTCCTGTCTCACATGATTTGCTACCTTTTGTGGCACCAGCTGACACGTTCGCTCAGCAGCTGCATTGCATTTGCATGTGTGGCAATCTTACCAATACTGCATTCCATCGCAGAATGAGGATGAATAGAGCCCCCGATCCTAACTAAACCTCCTTCCACAAGAGGAAGCTGCCTTTCAATGGCCTATGGAGGTATTCAAACAGACAAATCAATACCCTGTCATGAGCATAAATTATGTCATGGGCTAGGCAGAGTTTTCCTTGTTGGTGAAGAGAAATGAGCCGAGAACGAGAAGAAGTTTGAGGAGATGGCGTGGTAGTGGCTTGATGCTACCCTACACAATGAACCAAATATATTGCATCTGGCTCATAAAAGAGCACTCAAAGTTCTGTGCCTCCCATGTCCAAGTTTGCTGCCACAAAGGTATTTCCAGCATACCATTCCCAAATTGGAAAGCACATCAAAGGAGCGAGTCTGCCCTACATTTGTGTGTTTACTGTTTACCCTAGTGAAGGCAGAACAATCCTGTTCAGGGGGTTTACATAGGGGCTTGAGCAAAAGCTGTACAAACAACACTGCATTAACCTAGCGCCACTTTATGGAATTGTTGTCTTGTGCCTTTAGCCTTTGCAGAAGGGGAACATATGTCACCAGCAAAGAAGCACCATGGGGCAAGCCAAAACATGATCAAGTGGCACAAGTTCATAACAAAGTCTCAAAGAATTTCCTCATCATGCGACACTTCTCCCTCTTGTCTAAACAATACTCTCTTAGTGAAAAGAAATTACATCAATGGAGGGCCTGAGATAGCAATCCTTCATCTGGTTGCTGACCCAGGGCCC
>JALLBE010000232.1:0-20206 GCA_036939795.1 Thalassiosira mediterranea
ATCAAAACTTGATGCCGATCGTGCGTTTCAACCGATCTACGAGGGGATTTATCCCCGAGGGTATGCTTCCCCGCGGGGATGAAAATATCATTCTCCTAGAGAAGTACCTACATACCAGCTAAAAGGTTTGAAGTGTTAAATAAATTGTTTTGCTCTGAAAGACAACTGAAATGATTCTTCAAATATTTCTATGGAATATTTCACAATATAATACATCATTTTTAAAATATTTCGAGCATTTAAATTTCTACTATCAAATATCTTGAACATTCCTTCTAAAAAATCAAAGCCAATCTTCAGCACCACTTGCATTCTATGTACGTTTTTTCTCAACAAATATGTGCCAAAAATATCCACTAAGTAATATTCCAAACTAACGACGTGCGTGCATTCACCATTGCTTTCGTTCACGCGCAGGATGTGCACGTCTACGGGTCACTTTTCCGCCGTCGCCGTCCGTCGACCGACCCCCCCGCTCACGGCTCTGAGAATCAACGCCGCCAAAGAGCGAGTCCACTATGCAGGCTTGCCGCAAGTCCGGCTAGGTGGCTACAGAGCATCCTCTGGGTGGCTAGGTCATCGTTTTGATACACTCCTCTACCTGCCCCCCCCCCAGGCTTCCCGACATTTGACCTTCCGTCGAGGGATCAAAGCGTGCGTTGTGCGTCATCATGCCAGACGTCGGCAACCCTTCGACGTCGATCGGGCCTGCCCTGTCGAGGCTGGGCAGCTCCCTGCTACCCCCCTCCGGCACGGCTGCAACCAAGCAGGAACGCCAGGCTTGCGCGCTGACTTTGATTCGCATCCTCGACAACGTTCTCAACGACCCTAGCGGCACGAACCCGAGGCTTCGCAAGATCAAGGTGGGCAATCCTGCTTTTTGGAAACGTGCAGGACGCTGGGATGGGAGTGTCACATTGCTGGTAGGATGTGGTTTCGTAGGGATGGGAAGGAGCGATAATGGCAAGGATGTTCCTGCGCATCTAAAGTTAGAGAATGAGGACAGAGCGAGAATAATTGCAGCCAGGGGGGAGTTGGTCCAATTTGCCGTGAGCAAGTTAGGGATTGAAAGCGGTAGCATACCACCATGCCCCGCTTCAAAGGATGAAAATTCAAAGCCGCTCAGGAATGCGGCCCAGGACCCTGCGAAGGACTCAGGCGCTATCGGAGATAGAAAGAATGGGGTTAGGCCACCACCACCTGCAGTCCCAGCACCTGTCACCACACCTCCTACATCCAAACCCGATTCTAGTGTGAAATCGCCACCATCAACGAAACAAAATGGCAAAAGTCACGCCAAGATCGATAACGAAAATGGCACTGAAGCCAATTCATCGGATACTTCTCCTGCAACTGTGGCTGCTAGGCTGAACGGATCAACGACGCCAGAGAAAGAAAACGAAGCAGTTCCCCTTTCTGATAAGGTGGAAGGTTCAAATCCCACTCGACCATCAAAGAACACGCCATCTAGGCCACGGCCACAATCACTCTCAATGTCCCTTGAGGAGATCCAGGCAATGGCGCGGCAAGAGAGAGAAGAAGGAATGGAAGAGGCAAAGAGATTGAAGGAGGAGGAGCAGGCGGCTGAGGAGGCCAAGCGGCGACAAGCTGCATTAGCTGAGCTGGATCGACAGAGAGAAGAGGAATTGGCGTCGCAAAGAAGAAAAGAGGAAGAGAGGCGCCGGCTGTTGGCTGAAGAGCATGCAAAGCTTGAGCGAGAGAAGAAGTTGTTAGAGAAAGAAAAGGCTGAAAGTGAACAACCTATTGATGCCAAGCCACAAATCCCTGTGTCGCCCTCGCCAGCAGAAGATCTAAATGACGAAATGACTGACTTGCTGGACGAGATCGCGAATGAGCTTAATGACGACTTCTTTGACGACTCCAAAGACACTGCCAACGACATCAAAGCCACTGAAGAGGTGGCAAAAGTCACTGGGCCACCCATGGCGACGCCAATGGACATGGCAGGAAATGAAGGTTTGGCGGAGGATGGTCCGGAAGACGTTGTCGACAGGCCTTCTCCAAATGACACTGGCATGCCTTTGGCAGAGGGGCGCGTAAGGCTGGAACGAAAACATACGCCAGAAGAACACAGCCCGCTGGACACCTCAGATTCTTCAGATGTGGATTCCACTCACAATACTAAAGACCATGTCATGATAAGACGGCAGGGCAGCACTATGCATCTCCCTGAAAATGTGGAGGAATTAGTGCACGATGAATCGTCTACGCTGGGGGGAATGGGCGAGACACAGGTTCAACTTGTTCACACTTTTCGTCGAGCAACATCAAACGAGATATTCACTGGGGCTGGCCTTGCCACTCATGCAGAATCGGCATCTGACCTGCTGGACCATTTGAGTTCTGAAAAGGAAATGGGTGCTGCATCCTCCCCCTCTGACGAACCAGTTTCATCTGCTGAAGCAAGTTTCGCGGAGCAACAGGTTGAGCGTATGATGGAAAACAAGGCTGAGTCAGATGTGGAACAACCTGCGTCAAATGAAGGAGTTGTGGGAGGAAAGGCAGCCTGTTCATTTGACTCTGAGATGGAAAATGGCATTGATGAGCTATGCGATATGCCCACTCAAACGCAGCAACAACCGCAACAGAAGCAAAAATACCCACAACAAAAGCGACGAAAGCCACCTGTACATCGGCATGATAGCCATTCTGAAGTGTTTAGCAATATCCCTTTGCCAGATGGCGAATTCTCCTCGCCGGACAGTGAGGAAGCTGTCAAATTTCGGATGGGGTTCGAGCTTTGCCATCAAGCGATCCTGAAAATATGGCCTCCGAGCGAAGACAGCACCGACATGGGGAGTGCGACATTGTCATGCCATCGTCGTAGGAGAAAGGTCCAGACGACAGTTGACGTGGTGGCTGGTCTGTCTGGCATTGAAGAATGGAAGGGTGATGGTGTTGTCTTATCGGAAGAGACGAAACCAGTTGTGCTTGTTCCATTGCGTATTGTTTACCTGGTCTGGGCGAATGTCCTTGGTCTGAAGTTTGCAGAGGAGGCAAGTACTGCTGAAAGTGATGAGTTTGGTGATTCTGCTGGGGTTCAGTCAGGAATGAGTTACTCCTGGGTAGTGTCGAACCACCAACAATTGGGTGCTTTCGATGATGTCCACCAACAATTAGGCACTTTTGATGACGTGCCCATTGATGGGCAAATTGGTGCTGGCATGAACATGCCTGAGGCCAGCGTTGCTGTTTGCAATTACGTGTGCAAAGCATTGAAAGAAATTGGCATGATCAACATCTACAGCGCTGAGATAATGGAGGGAACAACAAAGACACTCTTTGTGGGAATCAACAGTGGAGCCGTCAAGGAGAGTTCAGAGGAGAGGGCTGTAGAGATGGGGCTGGATGAGACGCTGCTAAGCGATTGCCATGGAAGATTGGCCTACATTGTTTACCCTCAGATGCTCAATGACCTTTCATGCTTCGAATCCAGCGATGATGGCGACGAGTGGAAATATATTACAGCTTGGTATTCCTGTAAGCACGCTGTCAGGAATTTGCTCTCATGTGGCCATACAGATGATGCTCTTTCATCACTGTCTAGCTCCAATTTTGTCGAGCTTCGGATGCGTTTCTTGGGGCCCCTTGCTGGAACTTTAGCTCATTGCCAAGACTGTGACTTGGCACAAGTGCATATGAAACGGTTTCAGAGTGGCAATGGCGCAAAGAATTGTGAATGGAGGGAGGATCATTTTTCAATTCTTTGCACTGCCACTACTGAGCTGCGGGAGATGTCCGAACAAGTTGCTGATGATATCGCTTCAGGTGTGGGCGCCAACGGCCGATGGAAGGGGAGTAATGGTCGCGGTAGATCACCAAGACAGGGAAGTCAGCATTTGCAAAAGGACATCGGCGAGGCCCTCCAGATAATTGGAGAACGAATTGGCTTCATTGGTGTTCATCCATCTGAGGAAATGGAGCACTACGAGGAAGCTCTTCAACTAAAGACTGCTGCCCTTGGCAACGAGGATGATGAATGTATTGCTGACGTACTGTATGTTATGGGATGCCATCATCAACGTTACAATCATCACAAATTCGCGCAGAAGTGTTATGAGCAAGCATTGCGTATATACAAGGTTACTTGTGGTCATGAGGGATTAGAGGTGGCGCGGGTCTTGCACAACATCGGCATCATGTACCATACTGATGGGGATGACAAGGTTGCACTCAAGTGTCTGAAGAAGAGTCTCTCCATACGAACATCTTCATCTTCCCGGCAGCGGCGAGTGGGCGAGGCCCAGGAGGAGGCAAATGATTTGGATATCGCAAACACCTACTGCTGGATAGGAAAAGTACACCGCGAAAAGCTTGCTTTTGCTGCAGCCCGCGATTGCTTTCAGCAGGCGCACCAGATCAAGGTTGACGTTCTTGGAAAAACTCATATAGAGTCAGCAGAGGCATTGCACAACGTTGGGATCGTATGCGATGACCTAGGGCTGAATTCCCAAAGGTAAGAACGGAAGTCTTTTGTGTGGGCTCTGAACCCAGTCGTTGAACTTCTCTTCAAGAAGGAGGAAAATGATGAACTGAGTTTAACTCGGCATGGTCAGTCGTTGAAACGAATGCTCACACGTATAACTCTTTACACTACATTGTTAGCCTCTCTTGCTTCAGGGAGGCCCTACTGATCAGGCTGGCAAACGTCTCGGGCACAGAAGACACCAGTGGGATCAATGATGTATGCGAAACGCTTGATTGCATTGCAAATGTCTACCGCATCAAAGGTGAGCATAAAAAGGCATTGCAGTTCTTTGAGCAATGCTTGAAGAGGCGGGTTCGTATGGTATCATCAGCTGCTTTTGCAGACAGCAAGGCGCAAGTGCTGATGCTGCTCCGCACATATGAAGATGTCATAGCCATGACAAAATTGCAAGTGAATGGTGCAAGCAGAGGTGAAAACAGTGACATGATGGAAAAAATCGGAACCCTATTCGCTGAAATGGGAACACTATACGATCAAAGGCTGAATAAATCGTCGAAGGCACTGGTCTACTTGCAGAAGGCACTCCAGGCATTTCAACGTCGGAAAAGCTATGAGCAAATTGGAAATACTCTGTCATTGATTGGAGTCATTCATGTTAAGAGGTCTGCCAACAAGAAGGCTCTTAAATGTTTTCGTGACGCGCTTGTCATGCGGAAGGTGTCCTCTGCACAGGAGGAAACAACTGGAATAGCAGAGAATTACCACAGCATTGGAAACTGTGAGGCCCGGGAGGGTCAATTCGACAGGAGCTTACGGTCTTACGAGGAGTCGCTTCGAATCAAAAAGATGATTTCTCATTCCAACGAACGGGACAAGATATCAATAGCAAAAACAGAGCACTGCATGGGCCTTGCCATGTTACAGCTTGGTAATTTGGACGGCGCATTAAGATTATTTCAGAGTTCAGGAACCACCAGACAAAATTTACTTGGAAGCGATCATCTCGACGTGTCATTTTCTTTGCATAGGTATGTTCATGTGTGTCATCCTTGTTGACTTCAACCAATACCTGCGCGGCGTCCCAGTGCTCACAGTTGACTCTCTGCTACTCTTTGATAGCCTTGGAAGAATATACTTCCACCAAAATCAAGTCGATAGTGCCATTGGTTGCCTGAAGAAGGCACTGGAAATTAAACAATCCAAGCTTCCTGAAAAGCACATGTCGCTAGCCGAAACCCAGCATCTTCTTGGGTCACTGTACATAAGGAAGAGTGATTTCTCGGCTGCTGTACCGCTGCTCAAGTCAGCACTTATGACATATAAAAGCAGCAAGGGGGATTGCGAGATAATCAAAAGTGACGTGCTTGACTTATTAGGCAGTGCCTATGCGCAGGTAGGCGAGGAGGAACACGCCATTTTGTCCTATGAGCATTCGCTGAAGATTAAGAAAGTTGTTGTGGGTAAAGACCATGTCGCATGTGCTAATGTGCTAATGGAAGTTGGGAAGTTGAAAGCGTTGACTAATGATGTCGATGGAGCTCTCGTCGCCTTCAAAGAAGTGAAAAGAGTCCAGAAACTTGTCTATGGGAAAAGCCACATAAAAAACACTGATCTATTGATTCAAGTCGGGCTGATCCAGGAGAGACTTGGCAGTGGTGATATGGCCCTCCGATGCTTCGCAGAAGCACTTCGGATGCGCCGCAAACTTCTTGACGAGAACCACAGCGGTATTGCAGAAGCTCTCCTGCATACGGGGAGGATGCACCAAAGCAAGGGCGATTATTACAAGTCGATAGGATTCTTTCAAGACGCCATTGAGATTTACCGCCAATCAGATGATGCCGATGGGGAGCAGTTGGCTGATGCCTGCCGTCTTCTTGGACTCTCTCAAATTGGAAGTGGTGACAATGAAAATGCTTTGAACTCTTTGGGGAAATGCCTCGAATTACGAGAGCACATCTTTGGTATTGAATCTGTTCAGTGGGCTGAAGCTGCATATGATCTAGGGATTGCCAAGAGCAAAGCCGGGCTCATCGATGATGCCGTTGTTCTTCTAGACAATTGTGTTGTGCTCCAGAAAGGCTTTGAATCTAGTGACTCTGGAGCTCTATCCAATGCCCTTTTTCATATTGGAAAAATTTACCAGAAAAAGCGAGCCCCTGACCAGGCCATGGTATATCTCGATGAAGCCCTCGCGATTAGAAAGCAATTGCATAAAAACGAGCTGGGGGTATCAGAAGTTTTGTTCCAGATTGGTGGTGTCCGTGAATCGAAGAAGCAGTATCTTGAGAGCCTTGTTTGCTACGAAGAGAGTTTGAAGCTGCGGCTCTCTGTGTCAGGGGAAGATGAAGAGACTGCAGACATTGTCTTGAGAATAGGAGAGGTGCGAAGGATAAGAGGTCAACATGATCTGGCGCTGGAAAATTTCACTCTGGCACTGGACATGTACAAAAGCACAGTTGGGGAGACCCATCTCAGTGTGGCCAAAACATACCATTGCTTAGGCTATGTTTGCGATGCAAAAAGTGATAGACAGAAGGCAATGCAGAATCATCTAGAAGGACTGAGTGTGCGAAAGCGTCTCCTTGGAGGGGATCATGTCAAGGTTGCCTCTAGCTTGGATGATGTAGCTGGTATCTATCAAAAACAGAATGAACAGAAGAAAGCACTCAAATGCCTGAAGGAAGCACTGAGAATAAGGAAGTTAAGGCTTGGCAAAGATGACATGGAGATTAGCAAGACTCTGTTTGGCATGGGTATTATTTTTGCAGCCATCCATGACAATGAAAAAGCCGCCGAGTGCTACAATGCATCGCTGGAAATTTCGTCTACACTGGGCACCAACCCCAAACTTGAAGCGCAGACCCTCCATCAAATTGGATGTATGCATGCCGCCAAGTGTGAGTACAGAGAATCCCTTCAGAGCTGGAGAACTTGTCTCAGCAAGTATAGAGAGGCTGGACTGAAAGATGATCACTACATTGTGGCGTGTACTTTGGGAAACATAGAGATGGCTGAAAATGTTCTCAATACATCATAAAATGATCAACGTGAAGGCTTGGTAGATAAAACCTGGTATCAGTTGTAATGGATTTGTTAGTAAAGCTTGCAGCAAACCACTTCCAAGTTCTCCTGTCATGCTTTCCAAGTCAGTGCCCACTGCACCTCTGCCTACTAATTGATAAAGGTGGCAGCTGTCAGCAAAAGAGATCCAAGTTAAGATTGCTAGCGAATTGGGAGCCATGGTACTGTCTTCTAAGATATGCAATGAATTAATTAAGGTCTTTCAATATGTGTACACAATCAGTAGAGATATCATCATACCCCATCACCACCCATCTACTTGTTCTCGTCCTTCTGATCCTCCTTGCAATGCACCGAAACTGCTGAAAGGTTCCGCGCCACGCACGTGACACCGCTGCCTTTGCTCCCACCCTCACCGCCACTCTCGTCGCTCCCACCCGGCTTGATTTCTCCCTGAGCGCCCGATGGTGATTGGCTGCCGCTACCGCCGCCGGTAACAATGAGATCCATCTCTAGCGACTTGGAATCCTTCAACATGGAATCATCGACGCTGGGCATGCTGGAAAGAGTGCTCTTGGACTCAAGGAGGGCGCGGATCTCGTCGGCGCGGATCATCTCGTCCGATCCTTGAGACTTGATTGGCGGCAGCTCTGGAACAGGGTCCATTTTTTCAGATGCCCCATGACCCTCACCATCTTTCCTGGACAAACTAGTGTCCCCTCCCTTAGCCATAGTAGCGCTCCATTTGGTAGGAAGCTGCTTCGGGGACTTTCCGGAACCACTCTTACCCTTGGGCGAGGAGGTAGCCTTGGCAACTGGTCCTACCGGGCATGGTACTGGCTCCCCATGCAGCCTTGCCCAAACTCTCGTGAAGAAAGCCTTCTGACTCCCAGTCTTGAGCCTGCTCGTCTGCTCCCTCCTCAGCGCCTTGAGCCTCGCCAATTCCGTCCTCAAGTCCTCGGGTATGTACTTGCACCCCAACATGTGGCTGTGCACGCTCACGAAGTTGCTCTCGGCCGCGCTGACCGAGCTCCAGAAGAACTTGCGCCCGTCGATCTTGCCCGCGCAGTGGCGGCACTCGACGCCGATGCTGCCCACGTCCTTCGAGCGACGCTTGTTCCGGTCAGCGTCCGTGAAGCGGCAGGGTCGGAGCTGCTCCATGACGAGGTACAGGAACTCGGCGATCGTGGGGCGGTCCTCGGGGGTGACGAGGGGATGGAAGCTGTCGGCGGCGTCGTTGTTGCTGGCCACCTGCGACAGTATGTTGGGTGTCTCGCCGCTCGTGCCCTTGCGACCATCGTCGTTGAGGTCGGGAGTGGTAGTCGGCGAGGGTGGCAGGCTCGGATCACGCCTGAAGTACATGCCGCTCGGTCCATCCGCCAGCCCGAGCTTCTTGGCGCTATCGATCCAGTAAGTCCTCGTGGCCAGCCCCCTCGATCCCTTGGCGCTCTCGCTCTGCAGCCTCAAAAACTCCGTCCGAATCTCGGCCGGCATCATCTTGCACTCCCCGAGGTGGAACCTCTGTATGTCGGCCACGCTCTGGTAGATCCTCGCGACGGTGAACGGGAAGCACACTGCCCTGTTGGACCGCTGCTTGGGGGGTACGCTGAGGCAGTGGATGCACCCCACGCCGACCTGGCCCACTCGCACAGAGAAGGTCGTGGGGGTGCGCACGGCTATGTCGCGCGAGGTGGCCGTGAAGGCGCAGACGTGCCGGCGTAGGAAGCAGCGCAATGGCGAGAGGAAGTTCTCGTCGTCGGGGAGGGTGAGGAGGACCTTGCCGTCGAACTGCTTCTCGGGCGGCGGCAGGTTCGCCGCCGCCGCGACCTTGGGGTCGGACTTGGCCTTGGCATCGGTGGCGCGAAATTGCCCGGCCATGATCGGCGGGGGCAGCGGAGGCGGAGGAGGGCCTCCTGAACTTTTTGAGGCCTTGCGTCCCCTGCCTTTCTGCTTAGGGTGAGGCGGTCCATGTGCTTGGGATGGGTAACGGTGAGCATACGGCGCCGCACTCCCGCCCCGCTTGTCGCCGCTCTCGGCCCTGTCGATCATGGCCACGTCGGCCCTCCCCGTGGCTCCGTCCGAGCCCTGCATGCCCACCCTCCTGAGGTCGATGGTGACGCCCTCCTCTGCGTCCACCATTCCCACCTCCCTCGCGCTCTTGACGAAGTACTGCACCGTCATGCCCGTGCTCCTCGTGCTTCCCGCCTGGAGCTGATCCAGCCTCGCCTTCAGGCCAGAGGGCACGTACGGGCAGTTCTTGAAGTGATCGAGCTTCATGTCGATCACCGCCCTGTATATCCGCTTCATGCTGCTGGGGAAGCATGTGGCCCTCTTGACCCTCTCCCTCTGGGGACACATACGGCAGTACACGCAGCGCAGGCCCACCTGTCCGATCTGGATGGGACGCTTCCGTCCTGGCGCCGGGGCGTTGATGTCCTCCTCGGTGGCCGTGAACACCTCCACGTTGTTCCTGACGATGCACAGGGTCTCGGAGAGGCAGTGACGATCCTGGGGCATGGCCAGGAGGAGTATCAGCCCCGCGCTGGAGGACGGGTCGCCGATTGTACGGACCTCGCCGCGCATGGTGAGAGCCTTCATTATCTTTTGCTGGGAGCCGAGCTGGATCATGCCGCCTGGGCCCTCTGGCAACGAGGGGGGCGGCGGCGGGCCGGGGTAGCCCACATGGTGGCCGGGATGGTGGTGCGCCTGGGGAGGGGCGCCGTGGTGGTGGTGCCCCTCCTGGTGATGTCCCCTGTCCGAAGGATGTCCGTGCCCTCCTCGAGCATATCCGCCGGCGCGATCCGAGCCGTGTCGCGGTTCGGGATCCAAACCCCTCTCCCAGCTGAAGCTGGGCCTGTACAACAGACTTCCCATGGGGTCGTCCAGGTCATCCAGGCTCCTGAAGGACCTGCGGCTGTTGCCGCCGCTGGAGTCGAAGGATCGGGAGTCGGCGGAGCCGGCGGCATCGTCGGATCGCATCGGCGATCGCTGATGATGATGATGGTGCTGGTAGTGGCCGTGGTGGTGGTGGTGATGGCCGGGAGGACCGGGGGGCGGGGGGGATCCCCAGGGCGGCTGCTCTTGTCCGCGCGCATGCCTCGAGGATGACGATGGTGCATACTCGGGATACCGTCCTCCCGGGCTATTGTACGGCTCCCTCCTACCATCGCGGTGACCACGATCCCTCGGATCGCGATGGTGGTCGGGATGGTACCGCCCCTCCTCTCGGGCGTAATACCCATCCCTCCTCGGCGATCCATATCGAGGATCGTGGTAGGGGTCCCTGTACTCGGACCCGGCGTGCTCCGGAGGAGGAGGACCCTCCCGGTAGTGCCGATCGTAGGAATGGGACCTGTGCACCTGCGGCTGATGGGGCGGGTAGGCGCTGGCGGTGGTCCTCCTGCGGTTGTCGCCGTGCGGGTAGTGCACGGTGCGGGGCGAGTGCCTGCCGCCCCTGGGACTGGGGCCAGGAGGAGGGGGGCCGCCGATGGACGAGGAGCGCTCCCTCGAACCGGAAGGACGGGGGGGCGAGAACATTTCGGCTTCGCTCGGCCCGGCGGAGGGGCGGGGCGCCAGGACGGCCCGCTTGCGAGGGGGCAAGTTCGAACCCGCGGACGGAAGGGGCGGGATGCTGCTGTCGTCGTCGTCCCTCTTTTCGTCGCCGCCCCTGCCGGGAGCGGCCGCGACTCCCAGAGGTCCCGGACCCGGCGTGTTGGGCCCATTGAGACCGAAGCTCAAGGTGCTTCCGATCGCACTGAGCGTCCCGGCCGGGATCTCCCAGCTCATGCTCTTCGATGCTCCCAGATAATCGGCCGGCTCTGGGTAAGAGTCCTTCCGAGTGGGCGTCGTCCAGGCCTCCTGGATCCCGGTGGTGTATTCGCCCGGTAGTGGGCCCGGCGGGCCGCCCCGATGGGATGACACCGGTCCCGGGCCGGGATGGCGCCTGTCATGATGGTACCGGTAGTACTCTCCTCGATCTTCGTACTCGCGGCTGCCTCCTCCGTACCTCCCTCCGCCCCCGGGGGTGGTGGGCCGGTCCTGACGATCCTCGACCTCCTGATCCTCGCTCTCGATGGAGTACGATCGACGCTCCTCGTGCTTCCTCATGTCGGCAATGTCCGGGGGACCATCATCGCGATGATGATGATGCCGTCCCCCCTGTTCCTCGGAGCGCTTGGATCTCTTGCTATCGTGATACGAGAACGCCTGCTGCCCGCCGCCGTGGCGCACGTTGATGTGCTTGGGAGTGTCGTCGTCCACGTTCACCTTGGACTCTCCTCCCGCCCGGGATTCGAGGCGCACCGCGGGCGGTCCCCCCGCCGAGCGGGGGCGCTTGAGGTTGGTGGTGTAGATGGGCATCGGCTTTACCCTCTCGTCGCCGCGAGCGCCGTCCTTGTCGGGGCCCGCGAAGGCCGGGGGAGGCGGCGGCTCCTCGGTGCTGGCCTCCATGGAGACCGTGGCGCCGGTCTCCGCTCGATCCCGATCGTTCCCGTCCGTGGAACCTTCCTTGGCATCGCGTTCGACGCTGCCGAGCTCGGCCTCCTTGGATCCGCCGGTGGCGTCATCCGTCTCCTTGCCATCGTCCATGGCATCGTCCTCCGAGGAGGCATCCTTGGCATCCTCATCGGCCTCGTCATTGGCTTCCTTGGCGAGCTTGGCCCTCTCCGCCCTCTCCATCTCGTCGATGCTTTGGGCCGCCCTGATGAGCGCAGGGAAGCTCTCTCCGCCCGCCGCCCCCTCGTCATCGTCCAAGTGCACGACCTCGGCTGCCCCGGGGCGAATGGGAGGAGCCTCCTCGTCCTGCTCGTGGCTGTGCTCGTGGCTCACCCGGGCCCGCCCGGAGCTCTCCAGGGGAGGGGGCGAGCCGCCGTACCTCCCACCACGGGGATAATATTGGCCGCGGCGAACGGGCGAACGGTACGGGAGGAAGGCTCCCCCCCTGGAGGGGCTGAACCTCACCGCATCGGACCTCGATACCGGGGCGGTCCTCAGGATCGTCACGGGCGGTCCGCCGTGGTAGGGCGCGCGGGGAGGAGAGTGCACCACCGCCGCGGCGTGCGGATCCCTCCGCACCTCCTCGCGCGCTCCTCCTCCGGGCGTGCCGGGAGCGGGTGCTGCCGCCACAACATCGTGTCCTCCGCTCGTGGGCGCGGGCGGGGGTCCCCAGCTGAGGGGATCGTTGATGCTCTCGCGATTGCTGACGGTGATGGTCTTGCCGAACTTGTCGGCGGGATGGGGCTTGGGGGTATGCTTGGGGGTGACGGGCGCCGCGGGCGACGGAGGAGGAGGAGGGGCCGGGTGGGATGATGGTCCATCCGTGGGGGCCGCGGTCGGACGGTGCTCCTCCTCAGGGCCGGAGGATGGGACGGGGGCCGGATGATGCGATCCTCCCCCGCTCGAAGGGGTGGGAGGGTGCTCGTAGCTCCCCCCGCTCGCGTAGTGTCCCGGAGGCGGGTGCCTCGCGTACTCATCGTGCCTCGACGAAGACGATGGAGGGTACCGCGACTCTTCGGGGGGATGATGGGGACCAGGATGGTGGTGATGCCCCCCCCGCGTGGGAGGAGGAGGACCGCCGTAGTAGTAGGATCCCGGCGGAGGAGGGGGGCCGTGGCCGTGGTGACCCCGCGGCGGGTATGCGTGTGGATGGTGGTACTTGGGAGCCGAGCTCGTCACGTACGGAGGAGGAGCATGATGGGGGCCTCCTCCTCCCCCTCCCGGCGGCGGCGGGGGACCGACGCCGGCGTAGGCGCCGTGGTGGGGTGGATGGTATCCCATCGCCGGGGGCGGATGGCGACGTTCGTCGTGATCGCCGTCCATGATCGTTTTTTTCTGTGAGTACTGCTATCAGTATTTAGTCAAGGGGGCGGAGGTTACTTCTCTTCGATGGAATGGCAATGGCGATGGCAGCACCTACACCCTAGACCTACACCGAGAATGCGATGATTGCCACGGCAGCGATGCAATTGAAGAATTCTGTCGACGGAGCAGCCCTATTCTCTCAATGCAACTCTCAGAGGTGGATGATGATGCTGCATGCACAGTGCTGTTGCCCCTGCCCCACTTCGGTTTTGTCGGGATCGAATTGGGCAAGCAGAGACGATATTCGATCCTTCAACCGACAAACGGGTCGCCATACACGCGAGAGTGGAGAAGGGTTTCTCAGCGCAAGCCGCTGCCAAAAATCGTATCACTCTCTTTGGCTGGAGAAGTCGCTCGCCGGCGCTGCGTCCGTCTCTTTGCTCCTCCGTCCGTCCTCGCTCGATTGGAGCCCTTGTGCGGACAGCGCGCTGCTGCTTCGTGCCACGCGGTGCGTGCTGCCTGCAGCTGTAAAATCTCACGGGGGACAAAGCGAGGAGAGAGGCACACGTCTTGTGCAGTCTCGCAATCCCAGTCTTGCAAATTTGTCAAGCAAAAACTACGGAGATAAAAAGGGATCGGCGAGATTTGAACGGAGGGAAGTCGAATTTATACCATTTCCCATTCCGGGATTTTGTGAGTAGCAACGAGAAAGGAGATGCGCACAATCGCCGAAGGCCGAGGAAACGGAACGTGTAAAAGTGCTGCCGAGTCGTGTCGATTACATTTGTTGCAAGGGAAGGAGTATTGATACACATATCATAGTGCAACTGTCGGGATTCCATGATAAAAGATACAAAAATATCCCGCCATAATTGTTATTGGTTCCTAAAATGTCCTCGCGTCCACCCAAGTAAGGTCCACCCAGCCAAACCGCATCATGATTGAATTGTTCTCCAAAACAATCCAAAACCCAAAACATCTCCTTGCTTCTCTTGATTGCGTGTCGGCAACGCCCCGCATAATATCTTCGAGCTACCTAGAGCAGACCGAGACGACGGAGCAGCTGCACCAACAGTAACCATGGGCAAGAAGTCGAAGCGAAGCCGCGGAAGCGGCGGCAACAGGGGCGGGGGCGACGACAACGTGGTCAGCGACAGCGATACCAGCCGCGGAGCTCCCGCCGCGGCCCCCCAGGCCGGCGACGATGACCGACGAAAGGCCCCCGCCCTCCGCCCCGCCGTCGAGGAAACTCCCGACGACCTACGATGCGAGGATCCCCACGAGGACCTCTTCGAGGAGGAGGACGACGACGACGAGTACGAAGACGTGTACGAGTCGAGCGGCGACGAGGACGACGATTACATGGAGGCGATGAAAACCGGCGACGACGAGGCCATGGCCCAGGCATCCCGGAAGAAGAAGCCCGATGCCATACCCGAGATCAACATGAACGACGGGGCCAACCCCGCCGCGACGGTGAAATCCTGGAATCCCTTCGCGGGACACGAGGCCGGGACCGCCCTCGAGATGGACGAGACCGCCTACAAAATGCACCACGCCCTCACTCCCGAGTGGCCCAGCCTCACCCTGGACGTGGTCCCCGATCGACACCTGGGGGATCATCGCACCCGCTTCCCCCACGTCGTCACCATGGTCGTGGGGACGCAGGCGGATGCTCCGGGGAAGAACAAGCTGAACGTCCTGCGCATGAGCGACCTGGCCCGCATACCGGGGAGCGGTCGGGAGAAGACCGAGAGGGAATTGGACGACGAGATGCTGGGGGAGGAATACAAACACAGCGACGACGAGAGCGATGGAGAGGAGAGCGAGAGCGACGAAGAGGAGGAGGAGGAGGATTTGGATCCGGTCTTGGAGCACTACTCGTTTCCGCACGCGAGCGGGGGGATCAATCGCGTCAGGGTTTGTCCGCACAACTCGGACGTGGTCGGAGTATGGAGCGATGGGGGGGTGGTCAGCTTGTACGACGTGGGGGGTGCGCTGGACTTGTTGGATCGCAGCTCGTCGAGGGGACAGCAGCAGATCAACGTGCGCAAGATGCGAAAGGATCCCTTCTTCGTGTACGAGGGACACTCCACGGAGGGGTACGCCATCGACTGGAGTCGTGCCACGCCGGGCCGTCTCGCGACCGCCGATTGCGCCGGGGACATACATGTTTGGGATGCCACGCACCCCGTGAAGCAGGAGGAAATCGTTGCCAAGTACAAAAAGTCCAGTCCGTGGGGAAATTCCTCCTTCGGCATCAAACCGACCTACTCCGCCCATGGGGATAACATCGACAACCCCTCCGTGGAGGATTTGCAGTGGAGCCCCACCGAGGCGACGGTGCTGGCCTCCGCCGAGTGCGGTGGATACGTCAGGATTTATGACATAAGATGTCCGGGGAAGGCCATGATCAGCAATAAGGTCCACGCCAGCGGGGCCGATGTGAATGTCATCAGTTGGAACAGGCTCGTGGGTAATCTGCTCGCGAGCGGTGGCGATGATGGTGAGTGGCGTAAAGTTTGTCGTGTAGTGTTTCTGGGAATGCCTTGATGTCGTGTGCTTGATTGTTTCTAATGCCGCTCACAAATCCGACTCGCCACACCGTGCAGGATCTTTCTCGGTCTGGGACCTTCGCACCTTCCAAACCCCCGACCCATCCGTCGCACCCAAGCCCCTCGCCCGCTTCCAATCGCACCGCACCCCGATCACCTCCCTCGAGTGGCACCCCACTGACGAATCCATGATCGCCGTCTCCGACGATCACGGGACGTACATATACGACCTTTCCATCGAGGAGGACGATCCGGATCACGCAAAGGCGAACATGGGAGAGGAGGATATGGAGGGGAGGGTGGAGGGCGAGATCCCGCCGCAATTGTTGTTCGTGCACTCGGGGAGCGAGATGACGAAGGAGGTGCACTGGCATCCGCAGATTCCCAGCTGTGTGGCGACTACGTCCTTGAGTGGATTCAGCGTGTTCATTCCGTCGAATTTGTAGATGTTGCGGCGCGGCAATGAAATGAGTTCGGAATGGCTCTAGACAAAGTAATGCAGTACAACAAGAAGTTATCAGAAGTTGCGGCTTTATTTCACCCGTCTAAAATTACTACGTCATACCATTGTAAAACCTAGCCGACAGCGATAGCTTCACGAAAGTCAATACCCCTCTCCTTTTCATTCATACAATAGGTACCCGTCAATGTAAATCTTCACTCATCAGTAGAAACTAATTTTGATGGTGGGCTCCTCATTCTTTCTTCTCGTCCTCGACATCCATCAGTGCTGGCGCCTCTCCCTGAACTATTTTGATTTCCTGGGTTGCAGGGGGTAGCTTTTCCTTCTTGGGAGCAGTCAACACGAGCACTCCATCGGACAGGTGTGCAGTAATCTTGGGCGTGTCGAGGTCCTTCCCAAGGGTAAAACGCTTGTCAAACTTGTACTCCTCGTAGGACGTGTCAGTCTTGTCCTTGCGTCCTCCAGAAATGTGCAAGACACGACCATCGTTCTCCAACTCAATCTTCACGTTGTCGGGCTTGACGCCGGGTACATCGACTGCGAGACGAAACTGCTTGTCATTTTCGGTTACCTCGTATCGTGGAGAGGAATGAAGCATTGTGTCAGCCTTGAACCTGGTGAGCATGGGAGGGGCTCCAAATACTGTGGGTGGCACCATCGGGTCAGCGAAGAAATCGTCATCGAAGCCGCCGAAGACGCTGTTTGGGTTCCAGAATGAGAGACTCATTTCGATCAGTTGAAGTGTTGCTTGAAAGTTGATTGCTTGAGAGTGTAATGTGAATGCAGATTTGTTTTTTATCAATTTTATGAGCAGATGAAGAAGGATTCTGGTTGGATTTGTGGCGAATATTTGAGGCAACCAGCTCTTTGTAGCTCTTAGGATCTTCGAAGATAATGCGGAAAGAAATCGATGGAGGTCCTTTTTATTCCCACAATAGTAGATAAGATGCCTATTTGTTCTCATGTCGGAGTTCTCTTCGAAACTCTTTTGCATTTCACTACTTCTATTGCACTCCTTATTGCAAGACAGATATGCAGGCACCAATAGGTAGGCGCCAATCCCAGTCATCTCTGTCGAGTCACACCCCTACTCATGTGTGGTATGGAAGTACATTATCCGCAGAGATACATAGGTTGGGTTGGACGATGGAAGGTATGTACGTTGAAAGTACTTTTGGAGTTGGGATCGGAGATTTGGATAGGATTGTAGGCCGCCAATCTCCGCCTATGAAGTGGCGAGAGAGTTCAGAACCAGCATTTTCGTGAGACCAGTGAGAGCAACAGACAGTTTGCCACACGTTGTCTATCTTCCTTTCCTCCATGTGTTGGATTGGTTCGGCTTGCAGGATTTGAGCAGATAGCTGACAATAGCGATCACTTTGACCTGCGATTAATCCTATAGCGATGATCTTTGCTTTAGCTTAGTGTTGTCCTTATGCATACTCGGAGTAGAGCGGTTCCGAAAACTCGCCAGACTCTCCAACTCGCTTTTGAAGCACCGTCATCGAGTTCTGGAACCTCTTGTGGGGTTCCAGCAACGACAGCTCCGCATACTCTCCAGCTGGTATGCCAGTCACCTCCACGCCCTCGCCTTTCCGTACACCCTCCAGCCATTCCCTCGTTCGCGCGTTGGTCAGCGTGGAATGACACACCAGGAACCCTCCCGGTCGGACGTACTTCCACACGTTGGAGGCGTACTCTTTCATCCGTGATCCCACCCCGAAATCGCACCACAGTAGGTCTATGGACTCTAGCTCCGAGAAGTGAGTATCCAGAGCGTCGAATGCATCTCCTTTCAGGAATTGAAGGTACGAGTCGAGGCCGAGGGTGCGCGCCACTGCCACGGCGCCGGAGGCCGTCTCCCGCTGATGTTCGCAGTTGTCTATGCACAGCAGGGACGAGGATGGGTTCTCAGCCGAATCTACCCACTCGGTCAGCCTCGGCGTGCCAAACGGGTAGTCCAGCATCTTCAGCCGGCCATCGAGGTCCAGATCCACCACTCTCTTCATCTCGTCATCGTTGTCCTTCAACGCCTGCAGCAAGAAGAGGGTGGTGTACCCCGCTCCAACCTCCACTACATTCCTGCACTTGGCGAATCGCACCAGCGAGTATAGGAGTGGCCCCGCATTCTCCACCCCCACTGGAAAATGTCCACGCATGACAAGCCCCAACGCGTAAGAATGTTTGTAGGGCAAAAAATGTCAAGGAGCATCACCCAGAAAGCAAACTCACTGTGAGGATTGTAAAGTGGGTTGGTGTGATGCAAAAACAAATCCGAGAACATGGGACTCTTGTTCAAAAAGACGTTTCTGACGGCATCGTCGTGCTGGAAAAGCACTCGATCCTGCTCAGGTATGCTATCCATCTCGTCGGGAACGGTCTCGAAGAGGACGTCGGTCCGTATGACGTACTTGGGCCTCGTACCGGAGGTCACGGGGGATCCCTCGTGGAGGGGCCAAATGTGCCGTGCCCTCTCCACGGCAGCCTCCGTCACCGCCTGGGGAAATACAAGTATCGAACCCGCCCGCGGCTTCACCGACGCCAAGACGGCGCCATCGCCACCATATGCATCCGCGCCGTCCCGCTTGGCCGCCGGCTCGTAGAACTTCGTGTGCCCCCCCACGAAGTCCTCGTTGAGGTATATCAACACAGTCAGGCGCGAGACCACCTCCGACTCCGGGGGGTATTGGTGCGACGCATCCCAGTGCAGGAAGGGCGTCCCCGCGTGCTCGACGTCGTCGTCCGTCGAAACCCCCCCCGGGGGAAAGCCCGCGTCGATGTGCGGCGCGAACCTTTCGTTGGCGTCCGGGGCGTATCGATAGATTCGGAACCGGCGATTGATCCCCGCCAGCGCGTAGCGCTTCCTCTTCTGCTCTCCTCCGTCTGCTTCGTTGCCGCCACCGAGCTCCTCGTCGGCGTCGACCACCCCCTCGAGATCCACGTGCCTCCCAATCACGCTGGCCAACTCGTCCGCAGCCTCCCGAGATATGACGAGCTGCATGGCACCGTGATTGTTCTTGCCGGCGTCGAACTGTCCGAATCCCAGATCGTATTCGCACAGGTTCAGTATGGACTCGCACGCCTCCGCCGACAGTGCGTTTTCGAGGACGAAGGCGTTGGGATTGCGGAGTACGCCCTCGAGGCCCAGTCGACGCGGCTGGGTACCGCTCGACATGGAGTTAGTAGAGACGTCGCCCGAATTTTGGACGGCGTAGGTGGGCACCCCCATGGCGCCGAGGAAGCTCTCGTCGTCCTCCTCGTCGGGAGACGTGCGTATCCGTATTATCTCCCCTCCAAGCTCGGGCGAGCGGGCCACCGCCCTGCTCGGCGCGGATGCAACGGAAGACGAGTCGGGCACTATCGACAGCGGGGAGCTCGAGCGACGCCGACGTGCGAACGCCGCGCCAGGTCCCGCGTGGACCCATGATGATGAGATCGCGGGCGTTCCCGGCGGCGACAGCAGGGCGGAGCAACAGTGCGGGATGCCCAGTAGGGCCGCGACGAGCATGGCGGCGGCGGACATGATGGGGACTATGAGGTAGGCCTGCACAGCAGGTCGCAGGTCGCACGGCAGTAACTGTCGATGTTACCGGGGAGCAATATGTAGGGAGCAAGGAGCAATCCCTGAAGAGGGGCTTTCCCCACAGCCCACGTAGGTATGAAGACTGCAAATCGATGAATAAATTCGATTTCATGGATAATGAGCACCCCTCCGTAGTACATATTGCATAGCAAATAATCGGGGGGTATGACGTAAATTTTTGAGGATACATACCCAGAATCATGGCAAAAGTGCATTACCAGTGGATTTTATTGTTTCCGTTCGGCCCTCAATTATACCTGGTACGGACAGCCAACACAGCTAACTGAGAGAATTTTTGCTTCCCGAGAGAAGGGTGGCGGGAACGATCATTT
>JALLBE010000233.1:0-21454 GCA_036939795.1 Thalassiosira mediterranea
CAGCAACCAGCTGAAGCATTGCTATCCCAGGCCCTCCATTGTTGCCATGGGTATGCGTCTATCTTCTTTGTCTTTGTTAGGATGTTGAACATCAATTTGATTTGTACTTATTTTGCAGATTATTCCAGTCTTTCTTGCAGAGATGGAGGGTGAGGTATCAGGTTTCCTTAGGCTTCATGAAGTATTGAGAAACCATGTATGTAGAAATATGTTTTGATAGGCAATTGAGAAAGCTCGAGAGCATATTGTGTCCTCTGTTTATATAGAGCAAGCTTTGGAAAAGTTGAGATGAGGAGCTAACAGAGCCATGTGTGCTTCGGCTATGGAAGGTTTAACATGGATCTTCTCAGATCCTGTACCAAATCCACTACTACCTATGGAGCGTGAAGTCAAGATCAAGCTTTGATTCAAGTACTTTTGACTTTGATGTTAAAATGTGTTCACAAAAAGATACACAATGTCTACAGAAAATTGTACCACTTCTACATACGCCTGAGTCTACATAGGTCATGTATTACTAAAGAGATGACTAAGGGCTGCATCAGCAGTGCCTGAGTAAAATCTCTATTTTCTTTGGATGGGATATATCTTTATGTCTTTTGAGCAAGTCACTAACTGGAAGCAGAAGGGACACGTGGGCCCAAATCTACCTCCCAAAGATCACAAAGATCACGATGATGGTGGTCATACCAAACTTAGTGTTTGATTTATACCACTTGCACAATGTGATGAGATTCAATGGATGTATGAATAGTTCATATTGATATTTGTATCTGAATAAGAAAACACAAACACACCAAGCTGTGTATTCAATAGCCGCAGACGGATCACTTCCTCTTTCCAAGACTGAGATAACAGTTTTTGGAATTTGATCCAAATAATGAATGCCTATCTGAATTGGTGGTTGTTATTTGTTATACGTGCTTTATAATGGCAATAGCATACAGCTGTTGCTGTTGGAGATGTAAAACTGGCATTGACATCTCTTACTGCACATATACAAATAGCTAACAAGGTTTGACTAACCATTCTATCCCTCTGTAATGGAGGTGTAATTCATGTCAATCCTAGTGTCAGAAGAGTGGCAGACCACTCTGTCACTAGGCTCTGTTCAGGAGTCGAACCCATGGCGGTACAGTGGGAGAGTTTTGTCAGAAGAGTGATTAACTACTCTGTCGCTATGCGGTTAGTGACAGAGTGGTTAGCCACTCTTCTGACACCTAGGACAGTAGGGTTCCTCAGCTTTGTGAAGTGTAAATGCATCTCATGTGTGACAGTGTGGCAAGTCAAATCCAAAGGGGAGTGTGCTAGTATGAAAGTATACACATATCATTATCATTGATCTAGACTGTCCCTGACCGTACACATTTGTATCAGTATCAGTCAACCCAGATAATTGTGACTGTATCAAAATCACTCTCAAAGATGAGTTTTTTTGATAGCAGTCCTTTTCTTGGGGTGTGAACTACTCCTGGCGACATGTCCCGGAAGGTGAACACCGAACTGTTAAGTGCAAAGATACTGTATCATTTCAAGTTAGACTTCTGGCATCATTTCTTTCGCTGAAAAATCAGTGTACAATCTCTTGCCCATATTGCCACCCACTTGGGACAACGAGAACAGATCTCTCTCAGAGCAGTGCACCAGTTGAATCATTACTCGCACATGCCACATCAACTCATTTTTATTGAGCCCACAAGAGTCACAACCGTCACATCCTTATTTGTTATTCTCCAACAGGACCGGTATACCATCGACGTGCTCCACATTGTTCAGATCCACCTCCCGGAAATCCTCCACCACGATGCCATCCCCGCTCACCCGAAACTCCACCTCCACCGAGCAGAACAGCATCCTATAAGTGTCATCCTTGTCGCCGTCCTTACCCCTCCGGCCACCGCCGCCACCGCGCTTGTTGGGACCGTTCGAATTGGAAGCCCTCGGATCCTGCGCCAAAATCTCGCAAATCGCCCTCCCGGCCGCATCGACATCATCATCATCATCATCATCATCGTCGTCGCCGCCCCTCGAGTACAGCGGCTCCAGCCTCCCCCCGCGGACGCACCTCGCCAACGACTCCCGAGCCGTCCCGGCGAACTCCACCGATCCCAGCTCGTCGTCCTGAATCACCCACGACGGCACCGACAGCGGCACGCCGTCGTGGTGGCCGGGCACGTCCCACGGAACGCACGGCTTGACGTCGTAGACGGGGGTGCCGTTCACGAGGTCGAGGGCGGCGACGTGCAGTCGCCTGTTCCTCGCGTCGACTCCGACCACCCTCACGAGGCTGAGGCCCACGTTGTTCGGACGGTGGGGACTGCGGGTGGCAAGCATGCCCACCTTGATCCCGCCCCCGCGGGGGGGTCGTATCTTGGTTTTGGAGAGGTTCATCACCGACCCTCCTCCCCCGCCCTTGCCTTTACCACCTTTGCCTCCCTTGTTCGCGCTCGTAGACGGGGCGTCGGTGTTGGCGTGGAACGTGAACAATATCCAAGCGTGCGAGTAAAGCTCGAGTCCCTCGACGCATTCCGCCGGTATCTTCAGCTGGACGTATCCCCTCCCGCTCGGGACGAGGGCTCCCTGCCGGGGCGTGCCCATGCGCTTCGTGTAGGGAGAGACGATCGTGCCTATGCATTGCATTCGAAGGTCGTGCTTCGGTTCCCCTCGCGCCCGCGCGGTGCCATTTTCCGACATCCCGTCGTCGCCAACATCCTCGTCGTTCTCGCCTGCAGCAGCCGTGGCGCCCTCGGACCGATCCGCCTCCCGTTCCTTCAGGAGGGTGCGGAGCCTCATCTCCGCGCGTATCCGACCCGTCCGCTCGGCCTGTCGGGTCGCGTCGAGCTTCGCGATGCGCGCCTCGACCTCCTCGTCGTCCGACCGCCGCCGGCGCGAGAGGATGAGGGTCGTGACGACGCACGCCGCCGCGGCCGCAGCAGCCGCGCTCGCGGCGACGACTGCGGCGGCGGAGGCGGTGGAGGACGTCGACGTTGACGCGGCCATGGTTGCACGAGGTTGCACGCTCGCTCAGGTTTTATGATGTGCGGTCGCCGAGCAGATTAACGAATATTGGCGATACATAGGATCAAGTATTATATCGCTAATATCCATCAAAATTTGGCGGGACGGAGCTCGCTGCCGGCTGCCGCCGACTCGCCGACCTTCGTGGTACGATAGCACAGCATACACACAGGTATGGTAGCAGACCTCTGGTAGCACTGTGACTCTGGTAGCACACGGATTGAACAGTAGCCTCCAACTCTCAACTCTCGGGACCCTTTGCCCGCCGTCGATCGACCCCGCTAACGAGCATTCGGTCTTTCGACCCTTGTTTCGACGACGTTAGACGTTAGAGGATCTCGGGCGATGGGACGGCGCAGTCGAAGTAGCACGGCGATCGCGATGGCAATCCGTCGGGTCATCACGTTCTCGTACGTGGCCATCGCCATTGCGACGGGTCCATCTTCGGCCGCAAGCTTTGTGTCCACGAGAAACGTCGGCCGCGGATGCTCAGAACTGCCAAACGAACATTTTCGCGGTCGCCGACGCGGCAGATTCCTGCCGAGCGTACTGCCCAGAGCCAGCAATGGTGAGAGGTCAATGCAGCGCCTCGGCGCCGGCACTCGCCGAACGAAAAGTGCAAGCAGTCTTTCCTGCACGACGGCCGCGATGTCATCGAACGTCGCAGCCGGAGGGACGCTCGCCCTCTCCTCGATCCTCGGCGCGCTCTTCGAAAAGAAGGTCTCCAAGTCAGGTGGTGGCCACGTTATCACGCTGCTCGTCGCGGCGTTGTTTTCCAACGTTTCTCAGCTGCTATCTCGAATGAAGGAGCGACCTTCCGCCTTCTTTGTCATACCCACAGATCATTTTCTATACGATTGGTGTTGGGGCATGTTCTTGCCAGCCGCTTTAATTTTCGCGTTGCTGTCTTCGCCGCCATCGACGCCGGCGGTGGCGTCCTCGGGATCATCGTCCGACGACACATCATCGTCAACTACAACATCAATGTCCAAATCGGAAGCAACGAAAGGCGCCATCCTCGGCATGGCGATCCCCTTCGTGGCGGGGAGCATGGGGTCCATACTGGGATGCATCGCGTCGTTCGCGCTCGTTCCCATGCCGTACTCGGGGCACGAAACGGCCCTGCTCGCGGGATGCCTCTGCGCGTCGTACATCGGCGGCACGGTGAACTTCTTCGCGACGGCCAAGCTTTGGAGGGAGTCCGGCGGCGGCGTCGGCGGCGGCGGTGCCGATGGAGCGGGCATCGGTAGCGCCTTCGGGAGCATGGCCGCCGCGGATTTGGTGGTGATGGCGATGTACTTCGCCATGCTGACCTCCGTGTCGAAGTCGAAGTGGCTGCATCGACTGTTTCCGAGTAAGATCGGTCATGATGCGAAGGCAATGGAATTGGGTGGGACAGACGCTGGTTTGGGGAGCGAGGACGACGAGAAGCAATCGACCGGCAGCAAATTGACAGCTGCAGTGGCCGCTTTCCTGGCATCATTCATGGCCATTGCATCTGTACGGGCCGCAACTCGCCTCGAGCGGATGGTCGTGAACACTTTCCCGTCACCATTCAATCCCCCTGGGACCATGTGCGCCTTCCTCGCATGCTTTGGATTGTTCTTCGAATGGTTGATTAGGAAAACTCTCTCCGTCGGAAACTCGGCACAGGTCGGAGGTGCATCCTGGCTACCCGATGCCTTACGAACAATACATGCCATCGCGCCTGCCATGTCGAATGCATGTTTCTATCTCCTCTTTGCCGCGGTGGGAACAACGGCGGACTTGTCCTCTGCAGTCGCTGGAGGCCCGGCAGCATTAGCATTTGCTTTGCTTTCGTTGATCGTCCATTCTGTCACCGTCGTCGCTACCACCTGGACTACCACGAGAATTGGAAAGTACGTAGGATCATTCGTCAAACCAAAAATAAACTCAGAGAACAAGTTGTTGTTGGGTTCGAGCTGGGAAGAGGTGCTCACGGCATCAAACGCTGCGATAGGGGGACCATCGACAGCTGGGGCATTTGCTGCGGGTTTGATCCCAACCAACGAGAACAACAAACTTGCGGGGAGACGAAACGTGGATCAATACAGATCGGCATTAGTGATTGCGGCCACGTTCTGGGGCGTATTTGGGTATGCAATTGCCACTGGTGAGTTATGATTGATCAATTCGCCTGTGTGACATCTCGCCATGGGAGTGATCCTGACGATTACTTTCTACAATATCAGCTATTGGGATTTCACTTTCGAGACTACTGATATCCCGGCGATAAGCAAGACCTATTGTGGCACGGCAGGTACTGGGTACCCTCGTAGAGCTCCAGAGGTCCTATGGCATATCCTATGCGGGGTTCCACATACACATTGGAAGTAACTGAACATCGAACCACAAATGGTGACTTTTGAACGCTCTGGAAAAGAGACCATTTGAGTAAATGTAGTACCATGTACATCTACCCTTCTGCATCCACTGACTCCAACAACTCCTCTGGAATTTCACCCTGATCGTATATTCTGTACAAGAGCTGTCGCTGATCTTCCCAACTCAACTTTGTTTTTATTCGATTTGTAGTCGCTTCTTGCCCTGCCTCTGTCGGCCTCTCCTCTTCTCCGTCGTCGTCGTCGTCGTCGTCTTCCTGATCATCGACATCGAAGTGCAGCCCAGGATCAAACCCTTGTGGTATTTGAACGCTCCTTACGTAATCCTGTGTTTCAGAATCCAGGTTTGCTCAGTGTGCACAGACGTTCCCAATAAATCTAGTTGTCCAACTCGTCACTTACTGCATGCCATAACTTACCGGCTGTAAATGTTTCGCGGCAAAGATGGAGGGACCGGTCCACCAGTCTCCGCTGTTTTTTATAGAAATGCAAGCGTACATCATCGGTATCAAGTATAAATGAATACAGGTTCATGGATATATATAACTGTATAACTGCACACGGAAACGCATGCAGTGCATTCACCTCGGCGACACGTGCAGGTACATCACCCCCTCTTTCAATTCGCCATCGTCATTCTCGCCGTTGCTGTCGTTAGAAAAGTACGACAGTCGTTGAACGAGGTGTTGTCGTCCCCTCCGCTCAACTTTTTGAGCGGTGCTCGGCAGCGGGCGACATGAGCGATTATGCCTGGCGAAGCCCCGGAAAAACAAAAACGACGACGACATGCCAGGAAGCGATGTAGGCGATGTAGGAGTTCTTTATATGGAAAACGTAGGCCCGATATTCCGATGTATATACGCCCGTCCGTCGGCGGGCGATAGGGACCGGACTGCGCGTGTAGACCGTGGCAAACGAAATGAAGATGGAATAGAGACGCTCTGAGGAGACGAGTCGTATCGCGTCGCGTCGTCGCCCTGTTGCCTGCCGCCCGCCTGCGCCGTCGTCGTCGTCGAAGGGCCGACGGAAGCGGATGTGGCGTCGGCGTCCGTCGGGCGTCCGGCGTCCGGCCTTGGGAGTTGGGAGGCCTTGGCTTGTGGCTTGGGGCACAGTGATACGTATTGCTTGCTACCATATGTACTGCCGGTTCATCTCGCCCGTCATTGCGTATCTCCGTTCCGCGTTTTGCTTGCCGTACTGCAGCGCAGCAAGCATCTATCGGTCTCGAGGCGAGGGCGTATTGCAGTATTGCCGGTCTACGTAACGTAATGGTCTGTCTGGCCCCCCCACGCGGTCCACGGTCCACGCTCCAGCCACCAGCCACGCTATCATAAATCGACGACAACTACATACAATACACGCACCAAGAACGCAACGATGACCACCGAAGCCGTTGCCGCCGACGGCGACCACGACGACAACCGCCGCGTCCCGATGACCCTACCCGCGTCCGATCGCTACCCCGACGTCGAGGAGCGGTACGAGATACTGGTGGTCAAGGCCGCCGAGCGACCGCATCTCGTGGCTTGGAGCGCCGAGGACGACCGCGACCACCACGACGCAAGCCACGACGGGAAGGAGAAGGAGGAGAATGATCGGGGAGGCTCGGGAGGAGATTGCGAGGGCGAGCGGTGCGAGTGCGACGAGAAGAAGTCGGAGGATGACGACGTTCGAGCGGAGCCGCAACAATGCGCTTCGAACCCATCGAAGTCCGACACCTCCTGCGATGAGGAAGGAGACGATTTCCCCCCTCCGCCGCTGACGGACGGGTGCGACCTCCCGGGATGGCGACGACGTCGCCTCGCCCCTTGCATGACGACGACGACGGAACGCTCGTCTCCTTTGGGCGGGACGCTGAGCGTCGGATCGGGCTCCTCGCTGTTCCGGAGGGAATCACAGTTTCCCTTCGTCACAACATCGGGACTGTTTGGCGGTGACGACGACGGCGACGGATGCTGGTGGCGCACGGCCAAAGAACGGTTCGACGTCCCCCCGCCGCCCGAGCGGGCGGCGCCCGTGATCCATCACTCAGATGCCGCCGAGGTGGTGGACGTGCGTGTTGAGGGCGGACATTATGGCAGCACTCCATCCGCGAGACGAATGACGCTCTTCTCGAGGGAGTACGAGATGGGCAATCGTCCGGTCAAGATTCTGGGGGCGGCGGAGGGCTGGAGGGCGATGCCATCGTACGATGGCGTCGTCGACGAAGACGAAACGTCGGACGGAGGATGCGATTGGAGGGATCTGGGAACTAGAACGCGCGACCCATTTTCCGCGGGGGGTCGGGACGGTTGGACGTGAGTCAAATACGAACCCACATATCGAGCGCGCTGCTCTCCATAACGAGATCGCACATGGTTTTATGATGCTCGCATGCATCTAATACTCATCTCACGAAAACTCGATCCATCTTCTTCGCCCGCATGCAGGTTCGGCAACCTCCTCTCCCGGTTCGGCAATGTCTCGTTTCGATTCTCGGACACGCACGGCGAGATGATGTCCCTTCGCACCTACGCGAAGTACATTTCGAGTCCGGAGGGCATAGCCGACGATTCTCCGCTGGGAATATACGATTCCGAATTCGGAGACGACGATTCCCCCACGAGCGTTTTGTTGGGGGAGTACGATGTGCCCCGTTGTTTCGGGACGGATCTGTTCGAATTGGCGGACGGATGCGGAGCGGGTGAAGGCTGCGGTGAGGGATCGAGCTCGGACGATGCCAACTCGTATGCCGAGGATATCTCCGATGGCACCGACGACGACGATTCGCGGGGCAACGTCCGGCCTCCCTACCGCTGGATCCTCATCGGGCCGGAGCGTTCCGGGACGGGCATGCACGTCGACCCCCTCTGGACGGACGCGTGGGTGACCGTCCTCCAGGGCAGGAAGCGATGGCTCCTCTTCCCCCCCTCCACGCCCCACGAATCCATCGGCATGATCGAGTCCGAGCCGCAGATACCATCCTCCATCTGGTTTCGCGATAGGTACGACGAGTTCACCTCCCCCTCGTGGCCTAGGGAGTTCCGGCCGGTGGAGGTGCTCCAACTTCCGGGGGAGACGGTGTACGTCCCCGCGGGATGGCCTCACCTCGTGCTCAACCTGGAATTGACCGTGGCCGTCACGCACAATTACGCGAAGGAGCACGGTCCGTACCTGGGGAGGATGTGGGAGGAGGTCGCGAGGGACGAGCCGGAGTTCGCGCGGAGGTGGCACGCGGGTCTGAGGAGGTGCGGGAGGGAGGACCTGGCGGGGGCGGCTCCGGTGGACTTCGACGTCGGTGGGAGCGATTAGGGCGTTGGCCATAGCGCTGGCTACTTTGTTTGCGTGGTAGGCCAGTGGTAGGCCATGATATGGGCCAGAGCTCCGGCTTAGAAAATCATTTCAAAAACTCGAAAGTTTGTCAATGGCACACGCGGTGCCATTTTTGGGCTCGGCATAGGGCGCTTTATCGCAGGCTGTACCCCAGGTATCCTATACCACACCTCGCTGTGCAGAGGTTGAGGGTGAGTCCGAGTCGCCGGACCACACAAGCTGTCGAAACAGCACGTCCTACAGATGTGGGTTCCCTTTCAGTTTGGCCGCGTCTGATTTTTCTTTGTCATTCCACTTACAGTTCAAATCAATTAGACGATGCCCAAGCGTGACCGCCCTTTCGACGACCATGCGTTCATTGATTTGCATACCTCTGGCCAAATTGACCTTTTCGCGCTGAGAGAACAGGAGGAAAGGTACCTCTTCTCCGCGTCCGAGTGCAGCAACTATCGCCGCGAGCTGGACGCCGCGGCGGGATGCATGGCGACCAAAGGGACTCCCTTGGACGAGAGGGATTGGCGGTACAGGATCGCGAGGTGGATGCTGCGCGCCTCGGACGAATTCCAAATCAGCCGGGAGACCGCGATCGTCGCGCTCAACTACACCGACCGCTTCCTCATGGGGAAGACGATAGATCGTGAATCGTTCCAGTTGGTGGCCATAACCTCCATCTTCTTAGCATCCAAGATATTTGAGAAGAAGGCCAAGCAAATTAAAATGGTACGATGCTCAGCTGTGGACTGATTTTCCTCTTGATCCAGAGCTGATCATCTAACCTTTCTTCACCTTTCAGACTCAACTCATCGCATATACACAGGACAAATGTCAGTCATCCCAGATATTGAGCATGGAGAGAGACCTGTTAGCTTCTATTGGTACAACTATGTTCCCGCCAAGCGCGTGGACCTTCGTCCTGACTCTATTGGAGGAATACTCCTGCCCGACGTTGCCAGCTGTACTTGAAACTTGTCAATTTTTGATAGAGCAAATGTCATGTCGTAAGTTTGTCATGGCTCAAAATTTTCTTGTATCAATGAATGTTGAGCACACTCATAATACACACTGTCCCAGACTTCTTTTTCATAGGTCACAGGCAGTCAAGAATAGCTGCAGCGGCAATCATCGTGACGATGGAGCAAATGCAACACAAAGTGTCGGTGGATGTTTCATTTGATATGGAGACCTTGGCTTGCGCCAAGCAACTACGAAAAATCTTTTGGCACAACGAGAAACGGATAAAAGAACTAGACAGCAACGAGAGGAACACAGAAACACATGACCAAAACAGAGTGTGCCCAGCTGCTACACCATCGCCCACTCCAGAAGACTCGCAGGAAATAGCTGTCGAAGATGCCGAGGCGAACCGGAGACGGACAAACATGACGGAGACTGGCCCAAACAAGCGACAGCGATGTGAAATAGCGTGAAAAATGACTACACTATAGTCGAATTCAGTTTATGGTGGTGTGTAGACAATATCCATATCGTTGACGAATCGATACCGCGGCTCTGATGCGTAAACTTTTTTGACGTAAGTCGCCCTCTTGTTCAAAGCATCATAAACGGGAACTAATTCAGCTTGCCAATTAGACGAAGCTGCTTTTTCTGCCACGCGAGACAGCGAATTACCAATGAGTGTCTGGAAGGAGCTTGAACCATCACTACCACTCTTTGACTCATCTATGATTTTCTTGTCATCGTCATCGAGAAGATCTCTCGCCCACTCATCCATCTCCTGACAGCGCCATTCATGCGATTTGATGAGTGTTGTGTAAAAAGCAAAGTATAAGTGATTTTGAAGAACACTAGAGGACTGACCTTAATCTTGGCAAAATTGACAGGGCAATCTCTTCCTAATGACAACCCTAATGCTATTGTCAGAACATCCAGGGATGCATTCAAAGCAGGAGCAATTGCTTTCAGCCAAGCTCGCGAGTACCTTATCTTAATGCGGCACGCGTCGCTCACTCTTTCCAGGCTGTGAGAGCAAACCTATGTCAAGGACACATTCAGTAGGTCGAGCAAAATATGTTCAGCATAATGCAATGCAACCACAAAAAGTATTTTTCAACCCAACTTACAAAATACAAGTACAGCTTAACACTGCCTGCATTCTTGGCCCACTCAAGCGGATTGCGCCAAGAGGCGGCGTCAGCCTCCTCCAAATAGAAGAGGTAGGGGCAAGGCAAACCATTGCCTGCAGACAGACTAATTTGAAGATCGAGCATCTGCCTGAACTTGTCCTCCATCATTTTTGTCAGTCTTGCTTCCATTGATGTCAAAAAGTCAGAACCATGCTTATTTGGGTATGAGTTCCAAATTTGCCTCGAGACAGACTCTGCCACTCCTTCCACTGAGAAGCCAGATTCCTTTTGGGTTGTGTATGAACTCCACACATCTCGTGGAACTATGTCAGCTAAGTCTTTGTCATCATATGGTTTGCTGTCACAGCAGTCTTTCAGACAAGGAACGCCATCGAAATTGAAGCTGTTCATATTTGTCATGAGTTTGCGTTGAATGCAATTGTTACAATGGATATGACGCTCGGTACCAAGACATTGTATGCACTGGCGAGAAAGTTCACCACATAGGCGACACTTCATGGAATTGCCACTGCTTGAACGACTGAAATCACTCCCAGATGATGCCCCTCGGCGCCTACTATTGTCGTCCTCGAGGATTTTTTGGAGCTTTTGGACCACTCCTCCAATTTTCTTTGTGCCATGAACAAACAAAAGGGGTCAAAAGGGGTTGCTTTGGTAAGCCATGAAAGAAGTCACGGATGTAACTGCAAAAAGAGTGCTTTGCTCACAGGTCTATCAGACGCCGAACCTCGCATGCATTTTAGTGCAATTTTCACCAACATCTTCAAACAACGACCCTCTCCCCAGTCAACACAGTCATCAGCATCATCCTCTAAGTTTCCATGTTGTCTTGATTTCCTATAGGTCAAGTAGTGTTGTGATTGCTGGCTACTGGTTTTGCCAGTTATGATGTCGCATAGGAACACGCCGAAAGAAAACACATCACATTCACTACCAAAGCTTCTACCGCCAAGCAGATACTGGATGTCATGGCAAAACAGCAAGAACGATAAGTTTCAGGAATGATGTAGTTTCATACATACTTGATGTGCATAGCCAAACTAACCTCAGGACATGTATATCCTGCCAATGATTGGTGTAATGTTTCTGGCATCAGAATATATCGCACTAAATATAAAAACTGCCAACAGCAACTAACCTGGGGTTCCAGTAGGACCAGCACTTGAGAAAGATCCTCGGGGCTCCGTGACGTATTTGCTGAGGCCACAGTCTACTACACGGACACCAAAATCAGATGACAAGCACACATTCGCCGATTTAATGTCTCGGTGATAGCACACTGCTCCTCCATCAAGTCCTTCGTGCATGTACCGCAGCACTGCTGCAACTTCAAAAGCTATTTTGACCCGTACTTTTGGATCAGAAAGGCGTTCGCGACCTAGTTCATCTTTCCAGAACTTGTCCAGTGAACCGTTCGTGGCAAGTTCATAAATCAAGCATGTATTCTGCAGGGAGTTCGCAGGCACTGTCGACATCATCCGCTGATGATGATACTTTTAGTGGCTTTGTCTCTCTGGTGCCAATAGTGGTATCGTCAATACGAAAGTATGTACGGAGGGTCAAATCAGAGATTGCGTATGACGGGTTATTGCACAGCAGTTCGGCACCAGGAGGTACCCATCCATTAGGGTGAGGGACAAATTTCACAGTGCGTTTGAGCTTTTTTGCTGCTTCAATAGCCAGTTGTCCAAGTACATCAAAACAAGACTGCTCCTCATCAGACACATATTGCTCGCTGGTACTCATCCTTGTTCTCGGGGCAACAACTTTTTCGGTGGCATTGGATTTCCTGGTATAATTAGCCTTTCTGCGAGCCAGCTCTTTTTTGGAAATGACAGAGCGAGAAAAGGATTGAATTCTTATTGTGGCGGCTTCGATGCGTTTTCTGCGAGCTAACTCCGTTTGATAACTCGTATAATTAGCCTTCCTGCGAGCCAGCTCTCTTTGGGAAATGATAGATCGAGAAAAGGATTGAATTCTTATTGTGGCGGCTTCGATGAGTTTTCTTCGAGCTGACTCTGTGGCATGGTTGCCATCATTGAAGGAAAGGCATGATTCTCGAGCAAATGCCAACCCAGTTGAAAGAGCCGAGTCGCCACGGTATTTTAGGAGCCCTTCTTCAAAAACCAAAATAGCGTCTGCATACCTTTCCAGGAAAGTGAGCGATGATGCCTTCAGGTAATAGTCTTTAGGGCTTGTCGGTTTGATCAAAAGAATTGATGAGATGTCCTTCAAGGCACGTCGTCTGTGGCCTAATTCGGCTCGGTAAGTCAAAATTCTCCATGACCTCTGAATCCTAGCAGCAGCTTCTTCTTTTCTGATGGCAATAACCTGTTCCTTCTTTCGCAACAGCTCTCTCTGGCAGTGTTGCAATCTCACTGCCGACTGAATTTTTGTCGCTGCTGTATCTAGCCTTCTTTGCTCAAATGTCAACCCATATGACAGAGCAGAATCATCAGGGTATTCGGAGAGCCCTTCTAGAAATACTAACACAGCATCTTCATACCTCTCTAAGGAGACAAGCGATGATGCCTTGAGGTAATAGTCTTTTGGGCCTATTGGTTTGATCAAAAGAATTGCCGAAATGTCCTTCAAGGCATTGCGCTTGTCCCCAATTCTCATGTATGCAGAGGAACGGTTTGAGAGAGATTGGTGATCTGTTGGATTCAACTCTATTGCATTCGTATATAATCTGATGGCTTCAGTGTGGTTGCATTGATCAAACGCTGCATCGCCACGTATTCTCAACTATGTTGCCCAGACAAGAGGTGAACAATGATGAACACATGAGAGAGCATAAATAATGGACATGGAAGTAAGATGCACCTTACCTCTTCAGCTTCATTTATTCGCTGAGCTTGATCCCTTGCAAAGTCACGTTCTTTACGCCAATGCAAAACAAGTGCATTCTTGTACATGTAGTTGCCAATTGTTCGATCCAGAGCGAAGGGAAACATTGCTTCTTTTTTGGACCCACGAGGCATATCTGCTGTTGAAACACGAAACTCAAACGGGAGCAAAGGAAGAACTTCCTTCATTTTCTCGCTCAACGATTCTGTAATCAGTGCCAGCTTGTGAGAAGAGGAGCTTTCGATTCCTGTAGATGATTTCCTCATAATGGCCTCAGAGATGTATTTGTGATCTGTTTCGATGAGCTCCTTTGCTATGCCCAACATAACCTCACTAGCCTGGCGATTCTGAGCTTCCCCAACCAGACGCTCAACAGGGCTCAGCTTATGACCATCACTAGGGGCTTTGAAATGGTGGGTGCTCAATATCTCGTTCAGACGAACCAGAGCATATGCACCTGTCCTGGCGAGGCTCCATTCGCACTGGCATTTGATGTCAACCGTTGGACCAAAAAGGTAGACAGACTTGGACTCACGATCCACACCTCTGAAGTGAATATTGAATTCAACAGGTCTCTGCTCAGGGGCATGAGTGTATATTGGGCATACACATGTGCAATTAACAAAATCTTGGCTAGGGTAGAGTTGATCCCAGTCATGGGAGTAGCCATCAAAATGAACCTTGACTTTCACGTCATCGGGACTTTCTCCATTCTTGACAATTTCAATGACTGAACCCACCAGCCAGTTGTTGCTGTTGTCAATAGCATCAATTCGTAAGCCTAAGGGAGGCTTCCTCGTAGAACAGACTTGTGTTCCTGACGAGCTTTCCACTGAGACTGGCCAGAGAAGACGGGATAAGTACTTTGATATAGGAGTTGGATCTGCAGATAAAACCAATGACTCATTTTCAAGCTCCAAAGCTCTGAGGCATTCAATTGCAATAGCTTCCAAAGAGGCACGCTGCTCCAAAATCTCAGCTGCATTGAATATCAGGGGAGAAATAACTTCAGTGTTTGGCCCGAACATGAGATCCTCAAATTCTTGATAGTCAAAGATTGACAACAAAGGTTCAGGCAGAACATCGTACAAGCCCAAGATTAGCTCAGTGAGTTGGGACTCGCATTGACCAAAGGTCTGTTGCTTCAAGCAGGTGCTGATATAGTCTGGGAGATTCTTCTCATTCACATTGATGTCTGGTTCACTAGATGACTTCCTTTCTTCATTGGTGGCAGAGAAATTTAATCCCAAATGGTCTACCCCCGCGCCAATATTCTTCAGTGAATTAAGGTAGTTGAAGAAACGCTCATCAGTGCCTCGCAAATCTTTCAACGACACAGGCCAGCCTAGAAGGAACTTGCATGTAAGATCCGTTAGGCGAAAATTGAGTCGGTGGCCATCAAGCAATGCCTTCCCGAAAATCCGTCCAATAAATCGAAAGTAAACTGTGTGGCTGAAATGGCCAGCACTTACATCCTCTATATCAGTAGTTCACGGTGAGCACATCATTTTTTATACAAAAGAGAAAAATGCATAGAACAAGTTCTCACCACTTGCAGGATTGATTTCATAGGTCACGAGGTTTGAATCATCAGATCGCCATAGGCCAAACCATGGATCGAACAATTCTGCCAGTACTAAATCAATCCATTCATTTTCTGGGACACTTCTGTTGTTTATTGTGATGCTCCATTTTTTTCTCAAATTATGGTACGACAAAGGCATTACATACTCCATTGAATCTGTGATGAGAGAACCACGACGAATATGGAGTGTCTTGCAGTTATCACCAGAGCCTCTTATCTGGTCACATGCAGCATGAAAGAAGTTAGCCTTGTCTCCTTCATTCATCTTCTGCGCTGATATGATGTCCAAATGATCCAGGACTGCTTGGCCATCTGAGCTGGTAATGGTAGTATCAACTAAACTTTCATCTGGGGGCACCAGAGTCACACATCCCTGTTGATGAAAACCGCTACCCCAATATTCAATCTTCCTTACGAAGGCGAATTGTTCCGCATCCGGCCCTGCCCACTGTAGCACTGTGCCATATACATCATCGTCTAGGACAAGTCGCTCCCTCCTATCTTCAATTTCGTAGCACATCTTCAAGACTCCATCTTCAGATAGTCTTCCTACAGCGTCACCCAATTGCTCCTCTCCTAGAGCCGCTGTTGACAAAGAGGTAATTTGCTGGTTGTTGCTATTGGTATCATTGAAAGCTTCCACCTTCTTTTTCATCATTGCCAGGGGCCTATCAGAATGAAAGGCTCCAATCCTGCTGTCATCTCTTTCATATTCTGAACCTCTCATCTTTCTGTCAATCAACTGTTGATAATAATCTGAAGATGAGGTTTCTGCGCTCGGAGCAAATGGAGTGAGGGTGGGGGGTGAGACCATTTGAGTTTCAATGTTTCCGTCCTGTCCATCATTTGACATGAGGGTAGCTTCTACGTCAAGAGGCCTACTCTCTGTAATTTTTGGATCAAGACTGATTTCTGACATTACAGAGATATCGTCGCCATTTATCGATGTTGCAGGGGGCATTTGATGTGGGCGGAATCGATCTGTAGGTATATCTGGAAAGTCACTCTCCGCCACCCTCTCATTTTCTGCGATGACATCAAGTAGGCCCCCATCCGATTGTGATCTTGCGGTTGGTGGACCATGTCGTCCCAGGGGTCTGGAATTATCTGCAGTGCCAGGCTGTATGTCTGACTGTTCTGATGAGCTTCCACTGAGCCGCTCTGCTAGCTGAAGTTTGGCTGACATAAGTGAATTGCATTGTAGACAAATGCCCTTGTAGACAACCCCATCCACAGTCTGTCATTTCCGGCAAAACATTGAATCATTCAATGATCGATAATATGAATGCATAATATGAATACGAGCAATCCGAGTCATTGGAAGAAAGCTCACCTTCGGCTTCTTCAGGCGGCCAAAAAGCTTTGTGTGGGTTTCAACAACACCACACTTGGGGCACTTTCCTGCCTTTTCCCTCCTCTTCTGCAATTCTGTGGGGCTCATGAACTGTGGAACAGGAACATCAGAAATGACATTGTGCTGAAGATCGACTCGAGATTGTTCAACCCCAGGTTGAAAAGGATTGCAGTCAAGGCAACGGCCATTGAACACATGTTGATTTGAAAGGGGAACTCGCTTGTTGAACCTCGACCTCGACGGTGAATGTGTTTGGATCCCACAGTCTGGACACTGTCCAAGTCGAATCCTTTGCTGGCGCACATCAAAGACACCACCCTTATCCCTTAGCTTCTGAAAAAGTGATGTCTTTTCAGTATTCACTGCAATAGCGGTATAAACTGTTTCATCTGGTGCAACAAATGCTGGAATTGGTTCTGCAATTGGTAAAATCGAGCTCTGCTGGTCTGAGCTGGATGATTCTTGACTTTGCTGGTGAGCTATAGCAGCATGGGCAGTGCGATCCTCCTGTATAACTTGTCTGGCATCTCTCTCAGCCGCCAAGGATGACCTAGCATTATCCAGATCTTCATTTTGTTTTCTCTCTTCATTCATGCCATTTCCATCAATCTTTTCTCTGATTTTCCCTTCAAAATCATGTTGCCCCCCTTCTTCTGTCCTCCCGACAGAGCATGCACCACACATGAGTGTCTCAAATTCCTGGAAGTCAAATACCACAAGTAGAGGTTCTGGAATTATCTCAAAGAAGCCTACTATGAGCTCATTCAATTGGACACCACATCGACCAAACAAGTGGTACTTTGTGCAAGCATTGATGTATTCAGATAAATTTACCCTTGGGCAAGCGCGCGTGATTGCTTTTTCGCAGTCCCACGTTTCCGTGACATGGGACTCAGCCATCACCGCGCGTGAAGTTAGCGATCCGTCGCCTCCCGTCAGGCAGCACGGGAAGGATCATTTCGCGACCGTCAGCACCATCCAACGGATCGATCCACATCTACATCCTCCGCTCGATCCATCATCGGTACTTCGGTAGCTGGGGATGCAATGGTTTCTAAAATAATCGACATTGAAATTCGAATCACTTTTTGCCATGAACTGCGCCTCAGCTTCGATTTGTCCAGACACCAGGACGCCGAAAGATGTTGGTTATTGTCGCGAGCCAGCAACTGGAGCTAGAATTGCTCTCACAAGTGCTGCTCGAGCAAGAACTGCTTGATAGTGCATCTATCGAACAGTACTCGCTCGAGCGATTGCTGCTAGTACAAGTGCAGCACATCGCACGATAGAAGAGTACTTGCTCGAGCGATGGCTGTTGCTACTGGAACAAGTGCTGCACAATCGGATACTTCTTTGAGCAATTGAGCTGCTCGAGGAGTGACTCTAGGATCAGTACTGATCGAGCAAGTGTAGCGCTTATTAAGAGGTACTGCTTGTCCAAAGAATTACTATCTAACGAACACTCATTTACGTTCGAAAGCGAAATACAAAAGATGCAATCAGATTATGTGCATGAGCGCAGTCCTCGTCATCTCTGACAGTATGTCGATGAATGTATTATCACATTGCTAGTCCTACAAGAGGAAATGTGAACAACTTAGACTACAGATGTAGTTTAAGATTGCACACTATCTGCCAGCGAGCCAAAGAACAAGGAAGCGCACCTCTAGGTAGAGAGCAACGTAACCTCATATGCTTCAACCAAATTCGTGGCGCCGCCGAGAACCCAGTCGGAAGTACAAGCGCGGCCGCGCGGGAGTTCTTCCCACGACCAGCTCGGGCGGCCATCACCCACTCCAATCCTCGCCCATCACCTGCCCGTGATACGGAAATTCCCTCCTGACCCGCTCCAACACCTCCCTCCACACCTCGCCCACCAACACCCACTCCTCCGCGCCCAGCACCTCCGGCTCGTGATCCTCGTCCACCCACGGCTCCACGAACGACGCCTTGCCGTGGTACCTATGGGCGCGATGAGATCATCGTACGCGTGATATGCGTTCGTGTGAGGAACATTGTTGCGAGTCAAACGTCGCACATGTATGCACCAACTCGAACTCACTCATTCCCCGGCACGAAGAACCTGGTCTCGGCGCAGTCACCGTAATCGCAGAGGTGCATCTTGTCGTAGATGCACACCAGTTCTCCGTCGTCGTTCACGACGTTTTGCCGTATCGTGTAACTACCGTCGTAGTCGCCGTCGCCGTCACCCCTTTGGATGCCCACTCTTCCATAGCAGATGTAGCGTCCCAGCTCCTGTATCATGTCCGAGATAAGATGACCGAATGATGTATATTGTGACTGTGGTCCTCGCGTGCTCCTAGAGTCAGACTCCTAAGGTACGAATGGAGCCATCGACAACAAATCAAAAGCAGCGCGATCAAGATGCCTTCTCATGCAGGATCGGCATACATCATCCAGAGGTATTCATGCATGGCATCACTCGGGCATCGTACCTTCGCCAGGGCCGAGAACATCTCGTCGATCTTCACGAAGTGATCGACCTCCACGGGCAGCACGAATATGTCGACGTCGCCATCGCGACACGAGGACGCATCTCGGATCAACCTCGTGGAACGCTCAGCGGCTTCGAGGGGGTATGCGTCGGGCGATGGAATCGGAGGGTGGGCTGGACCGCCCCTAGATCAGCGTCGATGACGAAGATTTCGCTCGATCCTCCGAAGGTCGTACTCGATGACTCGGAGACTCCTGCCAACGAAAGACGCGACGACGAAGGGGACGAAGGGTCGACTGGCAGCGATGACGTCCTGCGTGCGCCTCCAAAATAATTGAAAATAAGCGCTCCTTGATGAGGAGCTTGGCAGAACCAGCAGAGCGAAGCCCCTCAGCCACCCCCGCTTGCCTAACTTGTTGGGAGGGTTGTGATGGGTGTGCCGGTGATGGATTGTGCCTTGGAACGACGACTGAGGATGCACGGGCGAGGCAAATCCACGTCGATGCCTCGCCATACAAAAAGTTAGTACGAATCGTCCGAAAGACACTTAGAAATTCTAAATTTGAAATTATTGACGAAAAGCACCAAGCAAGCGCATGCCCAAGGGTAAAATTGTCCTGCTTGACAGCAATGTCCTGACCTCCTGGAACTAGTGGAACATTGTGTCTCACGCCCAAAAAATCCTCTGCTACTGTGAAGTGTAAGCCAAGACTGTTAACAAGGCTACCCATTCCCTTGAACGATTCAAGCTGTGAAAAGTGTTTGACGGAAACAGTTGAGGATTTAAATATACGAGCATGAAAGAATCTGCCACTCTTCTCAATTCTACTTACAAAACTCATATATTTTTCATCCACATCTGTCAAGTCATTAAGAGCAACTGGCCAGCCAAGGATGATCTTGAACAGGTGCTCAGCGAGACGAATATTGATGTGATGCCCGTCAAATAAAGCCTTGCCAAGTACACGTCCAAAAAATCTGAAATACCTCTTGTGGTCAGGAAAGGCCATTTCTTAATGCAACAATGTTAGAACTCAATAATCAAGACCTCAAAATAAATATTCAAATGCAACTCAAAGACACTCACCACTGCGAGAGTTTATCGTTTTCCTCCGATCTGTGTTATCATCTTGCCGCTCTATATCCTTCCATAAGCCAAGGCTGGGGGCAAACATATACTCCATCACTAAGTGAAAAATATCATGCCACTCATGAGTTGAGATTTCCCCTGCTTCTCCTTTCACAATCCAGGGTTTCCGCAAGTCTGGGAGACTGAGAGATAGTACCTGAGTTACTGATTGATCCAAGAGGTTTTTCTGATCAAGGATGTCTTCCTGCAGTGCATCATGGAGAATGTTGATGCTGACAGCTCTATGCTCACTGGGACCTGACTCTCGCCCATCATTGCGAAGCTGCTCACATACACGTCGAAACCACTCAATCTTGCTCCTGAGATCCAACTTCTGCGCTGCAATGATGTCGACATACGTTAAAATGGTTTTGCCGCTTGAAGACTTCACTACCGAATCCACCGAGCTTGAGTCTAAATCCGCCAGATGCACACGGCCCTTGCGCACGCCGTCGGCAACTTCTTCACCCAAATCGATCCCACGCACGAAGGCGGCAGTTCCTTCTTGTCGCACCCATCTGAACTTCTTATCGGGTGCACAGACAGCTAGCTCCCACCCTAGGTTAGTGTACTTGATCGTTTCCAACACGTCGATTCCCTTGCGACTTCCTTCCGACGTTTTGCTGGCATCACTCATGTTTGCTCTCCTATAGTACTGTTGACCTATCAGTGTGAGCGAAAATATGTGTTATGGGCTCCTGTGATGGATGGCCTTCTGCAAGACCATGAGACGAGAAGGTAAGGATTAGAATATTCATTGCCAGACCTAAAGAGTATTGGCGGCTCCACCATGCTACGGTTTGATTTGCAACCCAAAGCTCTGGGAAAGCTACGGAGAGTTCTGATCTCAGCTCACCCCGGGAAGCAGCCAGCAGAGCGGGTGCCGACTCTGGTGCCAACCCTACCTCTGGCCTCCCTCGGCCATCAGTGCTCAGCTCACCTCGGGATGCAGCCATCAGCGTGGGTGCCGACGCTGCTGCCAACCCTCTGGCCTCCCTCAGCCATCAGTGCTCGGAAGTCTCCCGTATTCTATCTCGGGAGTCGGGAGCCGATGGCCGATGGCTCGCTCGGATGAAAAGGCGATGGCTCCCTTGCCACCACGACGAGCTCGCCAGCACTCAGCACCGGCCACGAATCGCAGCAGGGCGTTCACTTCCAGCGGGACGAACCGGTAAGCTACGGAGTGGACACCGACTCAACCAGCCTTCAGGTTCATAGGGACGGTGGCGCGGTGATTGATTGCGAACTTGAAAAAGTGAGACGTGAGACGTGAGACGTCTGCT
>JALLBE010000234.1:0-36297 GCA_036939795.1 Thalassiosira mediterranea
GTGCTTCTAGCATGCGCAAAGCTAGCGTTGTGTTGCAAAAGTCGCCTCATTCAATCCGCCGCTCGAATCAAAAACATTTTAGATTTAATTCCTACGTAAGTCAGTACTAAAATATTCTGCTGCAACACATGGAATATCGCGGGAAGACAGAAGAGCTCCATGTCCGTGCCTCAAGCAAGCTATAGCCAGATATGTACACATACAGGTATATATACGTATCGTATGTATAATATGTAGATATGTAGCGTCAACCAAGGCAGTTGATTCAAGTGAGGAGTGACGTGTGACGTGCACCATAGAATGGGGATAATATGCCCGTCAAATAATTTGTCGGGTTATTTTGGACCAAGTTCGGACTGAACTCAAAACTTTTCTCATATTTTTCCTAGATAACATGTTGGGGTTCAAAATTAATTTTTACTAATCATCCATTTAGGGTGTGATTTAGGGTCTGAATGTTTTTCGGAACGATTGTCAAATAATGCCGATGACGTCATTGGGGGGGCAGTTGAGAAGGCATCAACTCTGGCATCATTCAAGAGCCATCACTTCTCTAGAGCTACATACGAAGGACAGACGCCTCCACAGTGACAGTGCATACATACTGCTACGATACTGCCCTTCATCGGGGCACAGGTATGTAGGGGGTTCACCCCATCAACCACCCCACCCACTCCAAGACTCAAGACTGATCAATATTTTGGCCAACCCATTCTTACATGATTGCACAGTAGCCCCATTTATAATCAGATAATCAATCATGGCATGGTAGCCACCCTCTGCTCTCCTTGACATCGACGCAACTATCCGATCTATTCACCACTTGAGGGCACGGGGCGTCGCGGGCCCCGTGACAGTACCTCGTGGCGCCCCTTCACGGGCCCGTCTGTGCCTGTGCAGCGCCTTTCATTGCTGGCCGCCCCGTCATTGCTCATGCACCACAACTCCGCAACCATAGCACCGTCACCTCACCACCCTCGACCGCCGCCGCTTGACCCACGCCGTCACCGTCCGAGATGACGAAGGGCGGTCAGTCCCTCCGTCCTCTACATCGTTGCCCACGGCCAACCGATCAATGCCGTCGCGGACAGAGACGATGGGCGGTCCGTCTTCATCATCTACGTTGCCTGCCATGGCCACCACGATTACAGCGCTGTCTCAGCAATACATGCCGCCATCGGATTCCGATGCCGATGACAGCACGCCAATGATGTCATCATATTGGTGGCAGGCGAATGCAATGGAAATAAATTCGTCCTCGTCGGACGAGGGCGAGTCCCTCATGCAGCGTTTTGGCAAGTTGGCGACACAGGGTTTCAGTCAAGACAGAACGAACAAGTCACCGCTTGAGCATTCAGGACATCGCCTTCACCGCCGTCTGAATGCGGAAACAGAAACATCGCAAATACTGCCATCTATTGCCAAGATTTCCAAGATGCCGCAGGCTCCAACAACTGCGCCTCATGCAAACGCAACACTGGATGTTCTTCCTCCCGATGCGACACCGTATGTCCCTCCAACAGGTGCCCATCTCCCACCCACCCCAGACCGTTATGCCAAGGTCATCACAGTGGCGCATGAGCATAAGAGAAACGGCAGACACAGGTTGCACTAGAGGGAGCACACTAGAGGAGACTAGATAGAAAGCCGGATGGGGAGAGGAAGACGGGAGCTGATGGGAACCGACCAGGACCGACAGCCGCGCTGACCGACGACACAGACACAAAAGCGAGCAATTTCACTTTCATTTTTGTTTTTGGCGTGGTGCGACATGGAAGCTACAGCGACCCGACCCAAACCCAAACCCAAACCCAAACCCAAACCCAAACCCAAACCCAAACCCAAACCCGAACCCGAACCCGAACCCAAAACCCAAAACCCAAAACCCAAAACCCAAAACCCAAAACCCAAAACCCGAGCAAAACCCGAGCAAAACCCGAGCAAAACCCGAGCAAAACCCGAGCAAAACCCGAGCAAAACCGGAACAAAACCCGAACAAAACCCGAGCAAAACCCGGAAACTGAAACCACTAAAACCCGAACTCAACCCGAATCTGAACCCGGCATGCGACACGCGTCATAATACGGAGATCGACACGCGGCAGAGCAAACAACCCAGTTACAACAATGCCACATTACACATGTTACACATAACACTCATTACACACATCTACTTACACAGTGACAATGACTGTAGCAATCCCCCCACCCCACAGGTCAAAGCTTGCTCTTGGTTGTCTATCAATCCACGGATGGAAATCCTACCTACGGAAGGTCAGGGATAGCCTGTGACTTTGATTTCGACCAACATAGGGGGGAACCTCTGCCAAAATTTTGCTCTGGCTTGAAAGTGATGTAAAATTAATTACATCGCTACAACTACACAAACGCACCAACGTGTTCTTACCAATGTGTTGTAATTTACATACAGTGGGGGTCTGACCTGTTCTCGATGTAGTAGAAAAACATCAATTTAGCAACCTCAAAATACACTAAAAATAAATAAATATTATTTATAAATATAATATTTATGATAACTGTCGTATGTACAAAAAAATAAAATAAAAACCGTTGCTTTTTAGCATGATGCTTCTCGTCGTTCTTCGGACGGACCCACAACCAACGACCACTCAAAACAGGTCAAAACCATGAAAAAACAGCCGCTCCATCGGCAACGGCGGGAGCCCATTCTCGGCACTGTACTGCACTCCACTGCCAATCCGCCGTTATCAACCTTTGCCCTAGACCCCTCCGGGCACCCATGCGGCTTGGTAGAGGCATCATGGCTGGTTATCCTCGTCGTCGGGCCTCTCAACGACGCCGATGGTGCGACGGCCCGCGCTCAAAATTGGCCCCATGGTTGATCTGCGGTCCTCTGCCGATTGTAGTCCGTGAGTTCAGCTCGAGGTAGCTACCCGGCGCGTCACAGCGTTTTAGGTTGGCAAGGAGCTAGAGCCGATCTAGGATAGGGTTAGGTGCTACTGAGCCGTCGTCGGAGCAAAATCCCATTGTTGTTGCTTGCTTTTTTTGGTCGGCGGCGGCGATCGACGAAAAATAACCCTATTACACACGATTCTTATGTTTCTACGTAGCATATCTACATAGATGCCTATCGAGCCTCCCACTGCTGTATTTAGACAAAACAATACCTGGGATATGTATCTTGGGATATGATCATCAGTGATCATCTTTGTCGGAGAAGGTCGGAGAGATGACGAGAGAAATAAATCCAAGAAAGAGCTTCCAAGAAAACAAGATCGGCACAAGATCGTCCCCGGAGATTCCTGAAGTGGGAGAATAGAAGGAGCCGACACACAAGGAGCCGACGCAAGATGAACCGTGGCGTGGTGGTCCACGGGCCCTTATCTATTTTTCATTGATGAAGTTTTTTCAACGAAAACCTTGCCTCTTCAAACAACATCGTCTCTGAGCAAGAACTCAACAGAATCTGCTGCCGTCCGCCGCGTTTCCTATGACGAGTCAGGTGAGATTGCCAGGAGGATGGGATGGCCGTGGGGTCAATGCATGCCAGGCCGCTTCCATCCTGGACGGAGGAGCGGGCCGGGGGCGGGGGAGCCCGGGGAATGAGCTGATCTCTTTGACAGCTGCAAGGTGGCAGTTGACCGTTGTGGTTGGACGATTTGCCCCGCCCCGGCCGGGGCGTGGCAAAGCGTCGCCCCGCCCTCGACTTTCATGTAGAGCTCCACTGAATCGAAATGGTGATGCTCTCCAGCCGAACTCTCCGCCGACGGACGTTGGTTGGAAATTGAAAGTAAATAGTTGCCGTGCGTGTCGTTGTCGTAATTTAGAGTAGACTGCCTGGTGAGCTGTGAGCTATCATTCATTTTTGGCGACACCGACAGGGACGGCGGCCGAAGGAGGAGTGGAGTCATAGCTACGGCAATGCAGAACTTTGCAGAGAGGGGCACCAACTTTGTTGATGGGACGGCAGCGCGGGCGGGGCGGTCTCTTGGCTGGGACGAACCCCTGGCCGTTATATGCTGGTAGAGGCATCTCTGATGCGGTCGCCACCTCCGCTCGTCATTTCATCGGTGTGGCGAGGACTGTCGAGCGGGGATACAACATGCAGTTTGTTTCGATTTTCGATTGCTCTGTCTTTGCGCCTGAGTTTCTAACGCGCACGCCCTGTGAACTTTCATCCATCAGCTGACCTAGGGAAGACCACCCAAGGGAGCTAGAGCTGCACCTCTCTTCGCACGAAATGGACGAAGAGTCCGGCGCCGTGGTGCCCGGACACGACGAGATGGGAGCCGACCCGGGCAATGAAGGCGAAGAGCCCAGGCCCCACCTCGGCCGCAGCGAGAGCAACGTCTCCGACGACTTTCTTGGACTCGAAAGCCTCGAGGCCCACCCCTCTGACGACCTCGACGCGCGGCGAGACCGCGAGATCATCGCCTCCTCCCAGGCCACCACCGAGCTCGAGCGCGCGCTCAAGTCCGAGCTCGACCGTCAGATGCGCCGCAACCACCTCCTCGCGAACGAGTGCTCCAAGCTCCGCGGCTTCATATCCAAGCGGAAGCAGACCTACAAGCGCAAGCGCAAGGACGAGAGCGCGCCGAGGAAGAAGCTCACGGGGTACAACCTCTTCGTGAGGGAACGGTTCGATAAGCTGAGGAGGGAGAACGAGGAGGCCCTCGCGAGCGTGGATCCGGTGAAGCTGAAGAGGATACCGCCTGCGAGCAACATCGCGAGCAGCGGGCACGCTTGGAGGGCTTTGAGTGCAGAGGAGAAGAAAAGGTACAATGACATGTGAGTGAGGAAGTGATTGTTACGCTGGCTGCGGCTCTTTCTGGTGCCTCACCTGCTCAGATACACTTATCTACGGGCATTTGAGAGTTGTCATTATACAAATTGTGCTGACTGTTTGATGCTTTCTTACTTGACATCGAATGATGCAGGGCCAAGCCCGATGGAGAAAGGTACGAAAAGGAAAACGCTGCCTACAACCCCCCCGAAAAGATGGGTCGTAAGCGTAACCGCACTGGGTACAACATATTCTTCACGCAGTATGTCAATGAGCTCAAACAGACCGAGGACGGTGTGCCCCACGAGCGTGGTTCAGTGGCGCGGGTGGTGGGTGACGCCTGGAGGAAGCTCAGCTCCGAGGAGAAAGATGCATATGAAAGGCAGGCTGACCAGCAGAACGAGGTTGATCCTGTGGAAGCATCACCAGATACTACAATTCAGCTGGTGGAGGGAGTAGTGCAAGGTGGGCCGCTTGGACCGCCCCAACTAGATCCCATCCCCCCGCCAGACCAGCAGCCACCTCGTCCGCAGATCGTTGGGGAGGAGTCCTCACTCGCCCCGGAGGGAGAGGGCGAACAGCCTATGCCAGCAGATGGAATGCATCCACCGCCGGTCGCAGGCATGCCGCCTCCGTATCACCCAGATTACGCCATGCACGGCCCTCCGCCGCCGGTGATACACCAGCCGACGGGGTATGAGGCTTACTATGGCGCTCCGCCGCCATACGATCCGTATGGATACCCGCTCCCACCGTACCCCGGGATGCCTCCGCCAGGGATGCCGCCACCGCCGGGGGCAGAGGGCATGCCGCCATATCCGCCGCCGCCGCCGCCAAATTACCAGGGCCCCCCATACCCGCAGTATTGATCACATTGATCATGGGAAAGGCTTCACATACTAAACAGCTGTTACAATGCACAAATACCTTGGCTAATGAATGCTAACTCTCGCAACAGTTAACAACATACTGAAACCCAATCAAGCGTTCATTACGACGTGTTGCCCCACTGTTGACGTGCAGATGTATGTGACCGTGGTCTCTCTCTGTCAAGCCTGGTGAATGCCCAAAATGGCATGTCTAAGTTCACGTGGACGCGACGTCCACGCATCGCTCGGTACTGCTCTCTGCCAAATCGTCCTTGCTCTCATCAAGGCTCTCATGCAACCTACGTCGTTCCATGACAGCGGTTCGGTACGCGAGGTAGCTTCTTATCGCGCTTTGCCTCGAGCCCCTGTCACGCAGGGCCTCGACGACACCTTGGCCCGAGGATCCGGACACGGCATTCATCGTTTCACAGTCAAGAACCTCGAACCGTCGCTCGAGCGTCGGTCAACCAAGCCGGTCTTGTCGGTGTCGAGTGTGGTTGGCCTCCTCGGCCTCGTCCAGGAACTAGACTCAAGGAAAGTCACCTTTTACTGCAAGGTTTGCAAGGTTTTATTTCAATTTCATTTGATCTTGCTTGAGCAGGAGTTCTTTTTTCTTTTTGGTGCCTGATGAGCGAGCGAATGTCACCCTGGAGTGATTCAAGCTGGAACCAACCTCGTTCGTACGGAGCGACGGCAATCGATGTCCGCATCTGAGTGGGTGTAGGGGCTCACACGCGAGAAGAAGAGAATGGTATTGGAGAGAAGCGAGAAGGAATTCCTGCGGCGATTTGGACGAAAGAAAATCAGGATGAAATAAGACATTCACTGGGATCTCCTCTGCAATAACGTCACCAAGTCGGAAGTACAGGAGAGCAGAAATCCATTGCAATCGTCAACGCTCGAGCCAGGAGCTCCGGTCCCCACTTTGGGCGTAACGGCTGCACCATGAGGAAGTACCGCCTCATAGCCAAGAAAGGAGAGGGTACTTTCAGCGAGGTCATTAAAGCTCAGAACGTTAAGACTGGAACGCTTCATGCTATAAAATGTATGAAGAGTTCCTACAAAAATGCAGATCAGGTGAGGCCCCTGCAGACACTCTGGGTAACACACCAGTTGAGATCCATGGCGATAACACATTTTTGCTTATTTCCTCGATTTCCACCGCTGCGTAGGTCAACAGCCTGAGGGAAATACAGGCTATTAAACGGCTTGCCAATCACCCGAACATCGTTAAACTCGAGGAAGTGCTGTTTGATCCTCCCAGTGGGAGGCTAGCACTTGTGTTCGAGCTGTTGGAGGGAAATCTATATGAGCTGATGAAAGGTAAGATTGCCAATGGAAAGGCGGTAGTCGTGCCCTGTATGTATTTCCTCACCCATACTCTCATGCCACCTCCTCGGGCTGATAGATCGCAGCCAACACTTTTCTGAAACAACTGTCAAGTCATTCATGAGACAAATATTTACGTCCTTGGATCATATGCACGGGAAAGGAGTCTTCCATCGAGACATCAAGGTGTGTCATAGGTATCGTACGCTTTCTTTTGTCAAGCACTTTACAACACTGATAGCTAACAATCAACAATAATTTCACGACAATCAAGCCTGAGAACATTCTCGTTGATAAGCACGGAAAGCACCTGAAGCTTGCTGACTTTGGTTCATGCAGAGGAATAAACGGAAAGCCGCCATTTACAGAGTACATCTCAACCAGATGGTATCGACCACCGGAGTGTCTTTTGACATGTGGAATGTATGGCCCGGAAATGGACGTATGGGGAGCTGGCTGCATACTGTTTGAACTGACGACGCTCTACCCGCTTTTTCCTGGGTCGGATGAAGCAGATCAAATACACAGAATACATCGGGTTTTGGGTACTCCAAAAGCTGCCATTGTGGCTAAGCTCAGGAAGCATGCGTCGTCCCAGGCAAACTTCACATTTCCGAAACAAGAAGGCATCGGCCTCTCGAAATTACTGCCCGACGCGGCAGAAAGCTGTCTAGATATTTTGAAGCAATCGGTCGCATACGACACCTCAGATCGGATTACATCCAGGAAGGCTATGAAACACGCATACTTTGTTGGAGACCATTCATTCCCTTCAGTCAAGGGTGTTACCCACCAGTCAAGTAAGGGGAGGTCTCGCCGCGCCAAGGTTGCACCCGACGAGCCGCACGCTATTTCGTCGTCGATGAGTTTCCCGTCCGACCCCACGAAAATGGCAGAGTCAGACAAGGCATCTGGGCCAGTGAAAGCAGAAGGCGAATCAAGCATCGCAAAACCCAGATCCATGGTATCAATATTGCTTGCACGGGTGAGTTCTTGCAGTTTTGCTCACGGAGTTATATGTTTCACATGTTGAAGGGCTCATCAACCTGCTATAAATATTGCAACAGAACAACAAAAAGGAGTTTATCCAAGAATCGAAAGCTAGGAACAACACAATCCACAGAAAAGGAGGAAAAAATCACGGCGATGTTGCAAGCAAGGAAAAGTCAAACAGCAATAGAACCCACCTTCCCAAACTGAAATCTCTGATACCAGAAACAAAGAGCAGCAACCAAAGTTCGAGCTTCAAGAAACATACTAGGAGGCAACCCAAGAAGTACAACAACATTCGGTCATCCGGATATGGGGCATCATCCGTCGCACCCCTTCCCAAACCAATGAACTCAACACAATTGCCTCCTCTCAACGAGAACCCAACCCAACCCGGCCATGGATCCAGCATGCCCAGAAGAGGAAACGGAAGGCGACGCCTACCTCCGCTGGCGAGGGGGCTGAGATGACACCTCACATTGCACTCATCCTATGGTGAGATATGGTACCAACCCTTGTCGACATGTAAATTAATTGTACAATATTGTAGGTGCACATGTGAACCAGACTATCAAATCGTTTACACAGTTAAATACTTGTCCTGAATATCCAGGCAGCAATAGGAGACTCCAACAGGAAGATTAACTTCAACCAAAGCGCCACGGTATATCTTCAGGCCTTTCACTCTCTATTCACACCGAAACATGTATACAGGGCGGAGGTACCTCTCAAACCCCTTCTATGAGATAACAATATCCCGCATGGGCTCCTCAACATCGTGGAGATCGTCGCCAGGGAATGACACTGCTCGCATCTGCGTGTCCTCTGCCTCTTCGCTTTCCTCAACCTGTCGGCGATGCACTCGTCGCATCTTCACAAACAGAGCCGCCGCACCAATTACCAACGCCGAAATTCCGGCAAGGAAACTGGCGAGAAGGACGCTGGAGGCGTTGCTGTCGTCACCAAGGATGACAGGTTCTTCGCCATGGGTAGTAGGGAGATCTTCGGTGGGCATGGACAGATCGAAATCAGCCTCAAATAGTGGGAGGGACATGTCGTTGGAGAACTCCGCGGTGTCGAGGGGAATCGACATCATCCTCGTCTTGAAGCCTGCCGGCATGGAGAACTCAGATGGCATGCTGGAAACGTCCTCCATCTTCCTTCGCACATTTCCATTCTTGCGCTGCCTTCGCCCGAACTCCTGTGGCGCGTGCCTGTTGGATCCGCTACGGTACCTCTTCGGAACGGAAGAGAGCTGTGCGTTGGCGGTGGAAGCAGCCACGACAATAGCGACAAATGCCGCGATACTCGAGGTAGATTGAGAGACCATTTTGGAAAGTGTTGTAGAGGATTGAGTAATCAAGAGTTGTCGACTTGTTGGGGATCTGGAGAGACGAAGTATGAGACCAGTGTGGGAGGAGGGAGGAGACGCGTTGTTGGGGATTTTGCCGCGTGAGATTGATGGAGATCGGTACCATACGTAATATCAAGAAGTGCATGCGCGAGCTTGCGCGAGCGAGTGAATGCCGCCCAGCAGAGGTGGCTGCATATTTTGTTTGTGCGGTTCGCCGACAATGGTCTGTCGGAAGGAAGATTATCTTGCATATTTTCTGATTCGTAAGACCAAAATACGAAGTCGTGAGAAAAGTACACCTATTTTTCACATAGGAATTACATAATTTTGGTTGATAAAGACCATAATCGGTATTTCTTAGATTTACTCGAGTTCAAGCGAGAGAAGGATCTTGTATGACTCATACATAGGTACATAATTTTAGATATTAATGAAGTCCTACGTGAGATACGATTATCTCGTATTATACTATCAGACGTGCTGCCGACGAGAAAAATCGCACATGCCGCCGACCTCCAGAACCAAGATGGGAGTTGATCCAAGCGAAACTGGGCGGTAAAAACGCGGAAATATGTAAAGCTCATCGCCTCAAGGCGGGGGCAACTTAATGATTTGAATTGTATTCAGAACCCCCCCCCATGACCCCCGTTTTACCCACCTTCGGTCCCCCTAAGGTCAGATTTCCTCCCACTATGGTGAAAGCTAGTAAAACCATTGTGACACCCCGTGACGTCACATGTGACAAGTCACGATGTTCGTGATTGACCGTCCTCGATCCGTGACCTGCTTATCGATGCGACGTGTCAACCATGGTCAAGGCTCCGCGTGATCACGTGCGCACTAGCTTACACCATAGCAGGGGGAAATCATGAGGGGGGACGAAAGTGGTACCCCCCTCCCCCCCAAAAAATATTTAATGTGAATACAATTAGATTCATTAAGTTGCCCCCGCCCAATTGAATGAGACAGCCGGCCGCCGCATCTTGGCCGCATCGCGCCAGCAGCATGGGCCGGCCATGGCCATGGCAGCGCCTCGGATTGGCGGGAGTCATCAGGGGCCTCTATCTCGGGGGAGCGGCGCGATTAGTATCGTATGGTACGTACATGATCTTATCTGGCGAGAGCAAGTGACGGCATCTACTTCTATTCCTCTTTCATTCAGCGCACCCGCTTCCATACCCACCACCATACGTGCTGCCGCATTCTCCCACTTTAGGCGCGGACAATCCTCCGAACGCAGTACGAAGCTAACACAGGTTCCTTCGAGAAGATGGTCAAGCCAGTTCTACTCGTGATGGGTGTTGTCGCCGTGGCCTCGGCGCAAGTGACAGATGTCCCCAGCCGTGCACGCAGTGACAACAAAGTGATGCAATCGCACGGAAGGAAGGGAGATAGTGCTTTCGGCCGCAAAACATCCAATTTGAGAAATCTTGGCAGCAATCTCCAACGTCAACTCTCGATGTCAATGGACTTCGACGTATCGCAGGCACCCCCAGCGGACTCGGAAACGGTGGACGTGCCCGAGTACTGTGGTGCTGGTGTAGATTGTCCCAGCGGGTATGAATGCCACTGCCGCTTCAGTTGCTACTTCTGCTCTAGTGATCCCTGGCTTCACGTCGGCACGCTTTGCGGGAAATGCTACGAATGAGCATGAAATGAGATCGTTGCACACAAACTAGCCCTTGCCATAGATTGCAGTTGGGGCGTAACATGAATGTAGATAGTCGTCGTCAAGGAGCAATACTGGGGAAGAGAACATCATATGTGAAGAGAAATGTAAATGTTGGTGCACAAATTGATAGGAATGCAGGAGTAAAAAATATATGATTTCATTACGTCATAGCATTGTATTCAGCATTGCATTATCCTCGAATTTGAAGTGTATGCCTCACAATTGTTTGCGCAATGCTTGCGGGAGGAGTCTATCTGACCAGCTGTCTTTCTCGCCAAGCAGACTGCAAATAGATCTTCTCCAGCAATAAAGTCACTAGTCTAAATCATTGTAGAAATTGAGATCACATGGTACCATATTACTTTGAATAATGGGTGGAACCTTTTCGAACATATTCTCCAGCATCATCCAACGAGCCACAGTTCCATGCACGCACAAGCTAAGATTTCATCCTATCTTTCGTCTCAAACGTTAGGAGTAAGTACCTAGGTGGCGCGCTGCATTCCAACTCTACTCAATTTCTTTTCGAAGGCTCAGGGCCAGAGCTAGATAGCGAGCGCTCATCTCCTCTTCTGGCGCTTTAAGGTGAACTGTGTCCCACGTCGCATCGCAGTACCACTGAATTGTATGAGAGCGACAGCAAAGTAGGGTTCCTATGATATGGAGAGATACGAAGCAATTCAAGAAATCACAAGGCAAGACGTAGACATAACGCAATAACTACCCTCTCGATTGAGTGCCGATATGACAGGGTGATTTGTGTCAACCAGGGGTGTCAATCGTTCAGCAATGTTCATTATTTGATGGGAAGTCAACATGATCTCATAAGAAGGCCTCTGGGGAGAGGCTGGTACTACATATCGTGCACGCACACAACATGATGCTGCGCGTCTTGGCTTGATCATGTCAAACACATATGTCAACTATTTCAACGGGGGACCGATTGGGAAAACGCCAACGCGAACACCGATATCTACGACTAGAGACTACTAGCTCTATCAGGCTATGTACCATAGAAAAGGGTACATAATATTGTGCGATAGCGTCAACAAGTGCATGCTTCATTCAATCTCGGATGAGATCCCAACGGGCTCACAAAAGCGAACGCTGATACATATTGTAGACCCCTCGCCCGCCTCGAACTGTGGGTGAGCAGGAATGTTTCTTCGTCGCATAAATGATGAATACGAAGAGAGCACAAGAAACATCGACAAAACACCCATGAATGATCCAAGTACCAAGGACGAGTCAGCCTCGAATAATGCTGAAAGGAACGAGACTGCAATGAAGCACAAAGCCAGCCCAAGGGTGCCTCTTAAAAAGAGGGCATCTCGAAGGACGCAGACATCAAAGCATCGCATCCTCAAACACCAGGGGTCATCGAGTCTAGAACCTGTGCATCGACAGTACAAGAAATATGGTCACATCCAACGAGTAAAGTTTGCTGTATTCCTGAAAATCGTCATGCAACAACTTTCGATGTCAGACAGAGAGCTACATGCCCAAGCTCAAGAGGTATGTTGCCATTGAACGCTTTGAATTCATAGTTGCATCTCCAAATACTTATCCTAATTCAATACAACTCAATATGTATCTCTTACAGCTGGTTCGAGAATGTATCAAGAGCCAACGAGAAGGCAAACTCCATGGTACCCCACTCATGTCCGCCCTCAAGGGTCGTCTCTTCGGCTTGGTTGGGAAAGACGTCTGGGAAGAGTGTGAGCGATACTTGCAAACCTATCTTGATTATCACAACATAAGGACAGATTTGTAAGGACGAGGACTGTATTGGCTATTTTTAGTTTCCAAGGCGTCCGCGAGTAAGAAGATTTCTGCATCAAGGCTTATGGAATCATTGATACCACTGCAAAGGTCTAAGTGATGGCGGCCAAGAGTTGAGAAACAAGTAGGTGCAACATATACTTCTCATTCACGAGTCCCGCTGAAATGTACATACACTTCATGGTATTTCGGAAAATATATCAATAGACGAATGTAAACTAATCGATTATATTCTATCAATAATATGTGCTTCAGAGCTATGCTTGATCCGGATAATGTCTCTCAAGGCCCTGTAAGAATGTGTACTGAGAATCACAGGTATCGTATCCTGATGGAAAGTGTGCAGACATGTAGTTCAAAACCACATCTCGTTCCTCTAGTATGTTATCTTGGAAACGAAAGACTTTATAGGTTCTCTATGACTGTAATGAAGGCTCACATGCAATGATTGAGCTATACTCAGGCTGCATCTGGCTGCACCTGGCAAGATCAAGCCAGCAAGAAGATTCTGGCGTCATCTTACTCGCTCAACATGTGTCCTCGTACCTCTGACTCCATAGACTCATTCAGGTTTTCAAGGAGTCAGTTGTCGGGCCCACAGGCTCTATCCACAGTTCAGGTTGGTGGAAGCATCACGGTAAATACCAATATCATCTTTCAGACAGGGTATCTTCTGTGTACATCGCCTTCCACCCGCCACGATCGTATGGCGCCCGGGCCATAGCAGCCCCAGGTAGAGCGATGTTTAACATATGCAACGAAACCCTGGTTTCGAATTTCCTGAGGTAGCAAATGCCATCTGCCCCCTCTTTAATTCCATTTTGGCTCAACCATCAAGGATACCACGCTGATACCAGAACCACATTTCCAGCTGAAAGCAAGGCACAGTCCTTGGACCCTCAAAGGCATCTGATTTCACCCAACAGTTTCGAGGCACGGAGGGTGAAAAGAGAAAGCGTCAGCATTCGCCGCGAGATTGAGCGAGCGAGAGAGAGCCTGTTCAGGGATCGATGGATGCAAGGGTATGGAGGGGTTCTTGAAACGGTCCGGCTAGAGATAGCTGATGAACCCGAACGAGAACGTTGTCGGCGTGCTGTCGGTCTCTAAAGAAGTGTATGGTCTCTATGTACCGTACCCACGTACGATCAGTGGGTACGTATTTTCGTCATATGTAACAGTCGTAACATTAATCTGAGTCGTATCCTGGCTGGATAAATGTGGCGGGAAGCCCCCGAGCCACGTGGTCGGCTTTGTTTGCACAGAACACAGAACAAAGGCAAAAAGACGAAGAACATATATATTGACCACCGCACAACCGCACAACGCACAACCGAGAAGAGCGGCGAGATAGAGGACGACGCGTCGCGGCTGCGGACAACGAGCGACGAGCGACGATATCTACGACGACGCACGACGACGATCTCCCGGCTGCGCAGACACCACCACGCCGATAACACCAGCGGAGTCAGACCGGACCGTGCGTCGCTTCGCCCGCTCCGATACGTACCGGCGATCTCCATCGGCGTCGACGTTCGCTCCCCAGAGCTCCCATCTCCGATCCCTCCGCAACCCGCATCCATAGTTCATTCATTCAGTGCTTCGTCCCCCGGTTCATCCAGCGTCTCTGCATTGTAGTTCTTGTGAAATCAGTGGGAGAATCGGCGTTAGGACCAATCACACAGCCCCGACAGAACATGAGAATATCGACGTGCGCCCTCGGCGCCATCGCGGCCGCGGCCGCCGGCAGCGCTTCCGCCTTCAGCGTCCCGACCGCCACCAACCGCGCACTCCTCAGCCCCACCCGCCTCCAGTCCACCAAAGATCGCAGCGGAAGCGTCTCCGAACTCTCCCGGCAAATGCGCGAGATGCAATCCCAGCTCGTCTCCGAGAACGAGGACGCCGAGCTCATCATGCAGGCCCTCCGGGGGAAGAACATCAACGACGACGACGCGCAGGTGCAGGGTCTCGAGATGAAGCTGGTGGAATTCGACGACGTCGACGGCGTGGGCGACGCGTCCTCGAACGTGGAGAGGCTCCCGTACGAATACGATCCGGTGGCGTTGCAGAAGTTCTTCCAAAAGAGGCCTCAGCTCGTGACGGCGAGGATAGCGCAGGTCATGGCCAACGGAGGGAGGGTGGTGCTGAACTTCGCCGCGGATGCACTGACGGGGAAGCTGAAGAACGATCCAGATCTGGAGGTGAAGAGGGCTGCGGAGCTCAGGGACACCATCACCAGCCTGGGTCCTTTCTTCATCAAGCTCGGCCAGGTGAGTTTGTTTGAGCAGTGGCTGTCAGGTTGAATTGACCCTGTTGTGCACCGAACAGTACTTTCTCACATCTTGTGCACCTTCTGCGATTGCAGGCCCTGTCCATCCGGCCGGACATCCTCAGCCCCAGGAGCATGGTGGAACTCCAAAAGCTCTGCGACAAGGTACCAAGCTTCGACTCCAAAATCGCCTTCGCCACCATCGAGAGAGAGCTGGGCAAGCCCGTCGACGAAATCTTCAGCGAGATCACACCCGAGCCAGTGGCGGCTGCCAGTCTTGGACAGGTGGTAAGTAGTCCGAGTGCATGGGTTGGCTGAGTGTATTTCGTAGACATGCTTAGCTCAACCAACATTCACTATATCCAAACGGATTAGTACAAAGCCACGCTCCGCGCCACCGGCGATGTCGTCGCCGTCAAGGTCCAGCGCCCGCAGGTCCTCGAGACCGTCTCCCTCGACCTCTACCTCGCCCGCGAGCTCGGCCTCTTCGTCCGTCAGTTCCCGGCCCTCTCCGAACGCCTCGACGCCGTGGCCCTGCTCGACGAGTTTGCGTACCGCTTCTACCAGGAGCTCGACTACAACCTTGAGTGCGAGAATGGCGAAAAGATGAAGGAGCAGATGTCGGTCTTGCCCGATGTGGTCATCCCTGGGAACTTTCCGGATTACACATCGAGGAGGGTCCACGTAGCGGAGTGGATCGAGGGAGAGAAGTTGAGCCAGAGCACTGAGGATGACGTGGGAGCTCTCGTCAACTTGGGCGTGATCACCTACCTCACCCAGCTGTTGGACTTTGGTTTCTTTCATGGTGAGTCGATGGGGTATCTTTGCCCGCCTGGGCCCATAATCGTTGACGATACAATCTCATAGTCAACCTCTGCCTTTTTTCACGAACTTGATGTAGCCGATCCTCACCCCGGAAACATGATGAGGACTAACGATGGAAAGCTGGCCATCCTTGACTTTGGTCTCATGACTGAGGTGACTGACAATCAGAAGTATGGAATGATAGAAGCGATTGCTCACTTACTTAATCGAGACTACACTGAAATTGGCCAGGTGAGCAACGATTGATTTGGTTTCTTCTTACTCTTGTAGCATCTGTGTCTGTGCTGATCGTCTCCTTTCTTTGCAGGACTTCATCAACTTGGACTTCATCCCGGAGGGAACTGATACGGAGCCCATTGTGCCAGCGCTGACGAAGGTGTTTGACGCAGCTTTGGCTGGAGGAGGAGCGAAGAGCATCAACTTCCAGGATCTGGCGGCTGACTTGGCAGAAATCACTTTCGAATATGTGAGTCTTCGAAGCAATGCTGGAAATTGTCACAGCTGTAACTTCTTTTTACCTCATGATTGTCCCATACCTACCTTTACCGCACAGCCATTCCGAATCCCTCCATACTTCGCTCTGGTGATCCGTGCAATTGGAGTGCTTGAGGGCATTGCACTAGTGGGAAACCCTGAGTTTGCCATCATTGACGAGGCATACCCATACATTGCACGTAGGCTTATGACTGATGATAGTCCCAGGCTGAAAGCAGCGCTGAGGTACATGGTATATGGAAGGGAGGGTTCCTTCGATGCAGAGAAGTTAATTGATCTGTTGCAGGCTCTTGAAAAATTTACTGCTGTGCGGGATGAAGGAGATGGATCTGCGTTCAAGGTGGATGGGGTCAGGGGTACAAAGAATGTGGGAACTGCTGGGGAATTTGCGGGTACACAGCAGGTTCAGGCAGAAAAGAAGGAATCGTCGGATCTGGAATCGAATGGTGGATACTCATCTGCATTGGGAATCAACTTTCGGGAAGAGGGGCAAGCAGAACGCGACGAGCGTACTGTCAGAGAGGCGCTGCGCTTCTTCTTCTCGTCAGAGGGTGGTGTGTTCCGCGAGTTCATCCTTGAAGAAATCGTTAATTTCGTTGATGCCTCTGGTAGGGAAGCAACCCAGGAAGTTATGATGGCATTGGGGCTGAACAATCTGCCGATGCCCTCTCTGATTCGGGCCATGAATCCTGAACTCAGTTCTGAGGACAAGCGTATGGTGCAACAGATGCGAAAGCTCTCTCAATTTTTGCTGGGCGACTTCGAAGGGGCACTGTCTCCCTCTGGCGATGGTTTCCGCGAGGGCAGCCAGCGTCTGCGCGAACTGCTCCCTGTGATTCGCGAGTATGCCCCTCAATTGCGTCAGTTTGGGACACTGTTGGGAGTGCGATTGAGCGAGAAAGCACTTTCTAGGGGGTTGAACTGGGCATCAACTAGGCTGGCGAGGTAGTCTCAGAAAGTTGAGTTTGTTTAGTACCGTATTTATCTGTGTGAACTATGATACTAGCTTTATTAATGGTATGGTACTTATTGTTCAACGAGTATTTGCAACTCTGTCTCCTTCCTCGGCTCTTGTTTGAGTTATCTCTTGTCTGAGGAGCCAAGGAGCATCTTTCTTTTCATTCCTAGCATCTTTTTAGTCGTCGGAATCTTCCTCTGACTCCTCCATCAACTTTTTCTCAGCAGCTATCTTTTTGGCCCGCCGAGCCTTCAAAAGCTCGTTTTGCTCTGATATCCATGCTTCAGTTTCTTTCAACTGTTCTGCTTCCTCTGCGAGCAATTTCAACTCCGCCTGCCGGGCTTTGTACCGTTCTTCCTCCTCCTTCAACTCCAGCTCCTTTGCAACTCTTGAAGCAAGCTTCTTTCCAACAAGATCTGCTTGCTCTGTTATCCAAGCCTCTGCTTCCTCTATGCGCATCGCTTCGTCTCTAATCCTTTCAAGTTCAGCTTGCCTCACCTTTTCCCTCATGGCGGCTGCTTCAGCCTTCAGTTGACGCTGCAGTTGCTTCTTTTTCTCTTCGAATTGTCTCAATCGAGACTCCTCTTCAGCATTGGTCCGTGACGGCCCTTCAGCTGTCACCTCTTTGGCCACCGCTCCACTGGTAGATGTTGCCAATTTGGCAACTTGGCCATATCCTTCTGATTTATTAGTGTTTCGTTTCATCTCCTTTTCTTCTGCAATCTTAGCTTCAATGCCTCGCCTCGCGGCCTCGCCGAGTACTTCATCCAACTTGTACACTCTATTGGTTCCCTGCAACTGTGGGGCAGGTGCAGATGGAGATGCCTGCTGCAACAACTTACGCGACAATACTCGTCGATGGGCCTTCTTCATGAAATATAGGTCTTCCTCCTCGAGTTCTTCCATCATTTGCAATGAGTCAAATCCGTCATCTACGAAGCATTGCACATATTTGGCAGCATCATCCTTTTGGAGGCTTGGCATGACGCCCAAGAGCCATCGTTCCACATCCTCGTGACACGTGCTGTCAGCTACAGTATGCGTCGTACTGAATGGATCTTTTTGCTCTTCCCCATGAGTTGCACCACTTTCACTACTACCTCTTGTTTCTGCCAAGGTCTCAGGCTCTTGACGCGCTGATACCATTTCAATCTCCCTAAGCACAGATATTTTTCTCTGTGCATTTGTGCCTTTACTCCTAAGAAGTTTAGACACATCATCAGCGACAAGTTGTTCCACCACAACGTTGTTCACAGCAATTAATTTGTCGCCCACTTCAATTTGACCTAGAAGAGGGCTGAACTGGCTGATGCGGCTTACGTACGCGCCCCCTCCAGCAGGATTGGTGTCCAACAGCACGCCTAGCTTGCCTACAAAACAACAAAAATAAGTGAGAAATTATTGTAACCAAGGGTCCAAACATCATCATGAATAACATACCTGCAGGAGCAATGATGTGTATAACTTCAACTGATTTCGTAACTATTTCGTCATCCCTCTCGGCAGCAGATGTCTGGGCTACTTCTTGGTTTTTATTCCTAGCTTGTGCCGTGTACACTTGGCGTTCTTGTGGTTGGGGTGAGACTCTTTGGAAAGAGGCTCTAGTGACGTCGTAATACTTCCCTTCAGGTAAAGCTTCAATTCTCTGTTGCCGCGTTTCGCCAGGCGTCCTTTTCTCGGTGTACGATGTCAACATGTTCGTAAGAGATGATTTCCGAGTCGGCGAGAATTTGAGGCGAGTTAAGTCGAACGCTCCTTCATCATTGGTAGCCGATGCAACAGCTGCCTTATTCAGTTCTGTAGATGCCTCATCAAATGTATCATCACTCGTGGAGTACGCTATATCTTGGCCCGCCAGATCCTTTAAAGCTGTGTTTGTGTCGCGTGTTTTGGGTGTTGGTGTGCGCCCAGGGCTTCCAGGAGCAATGATTGGCCAAGGGTCGCCAGAAGACTCAAGTACGGCCTTCAAGTAGGACTCCTCTCTATCGACCTTTTCTGTTGTTTCACTGGTCCACTCGATTTCGCCCTTCATCAAACCCATAATCTCATCAAACTGACGCAATGAATCAGCAGTTATTTTCTGCAATTGAAATTGACACGAGAAAACAAATGGTTGTGAGGTGATATCATCCTCTAGGACTCGTTGAAAGAAATGTGCAGCAATTTGATACGTACTTTTCTCAGAGGATTTGGACGCACCGCCCCCTTCAATACAGTGGAATCGACACCAAATGTTAACGCTGAGAGAAATTTCATCCAGCACGTACACCGTTGACATATTCTTACCTTCAACAAGGACCACAACCCAGGCCGTTTTTCTAAGTATTGTAACGAATCAGTAATGTTTGGACATGATTCAGCAGTGAGTGTCGTTTGAAGCCATAGATCCAAGTCATAGCCCGCTTCCTTCAATTGCTGATTAAGCAACGCATGAGGAATATCAAACAGTAGCTGACAAAATATTGTTGCTGCTGAAAATACATCTGCCGCGAGAGAATTCGCAATCGAGCCTGGAGCATCTAACTCTAGGCTTTCATTGTCAAGTCCTACGCGGGGCGGGTCAAGATCGACGGCATTGCCAAAGTTAGCGATGCGAAATCGTTGGTTGTCCTGGTCCACAAGAATGTTGGCTGGCGATAAATCGCGATGAACTATGTTGCAGGATGACAGAAACACCAGATTTTCAAGTAGAGAACGGAGCTGGATATCAAGTACATCTCCAAAGTCGTAAGTTGAGGGAAGGCGCAGCGCCTTTCGGACGCCTTCTAAATGGTGCAAGTCATTCTGAATGTCTTTCATCTACATCGAACCAGAGTGAAAATACCACATGAGAGGGAGAAATGGAGGCGAAAACCTATCTCTCCTGCTCTGAGACTCACCTCAAGGGAATCTAGCAGTGTCACTTCTTCCGGTCCACCCTCGTAAAGCAGCCATTCATGGCCTTCACCTAGAGCCTTTCCCCAAACGTCAACACCAGTTGATCCATACTCAGCAATGGCGTCGCCGGGCTTGGGCCCTCCACTGCCATCATCAGGATACACCCTAACGAATTTTTGCACAGCGACATCAGCCACATTTTTCATGCCTGCGTTACTGCCATCTTTGGTGCTGCCGCTTGTCCCTTCGTCCTGCTGTTTTTGCATCTGCAGTACTTTGTACAACTCTCTTCTCTCTTCGAACTTCTGGTGCACGTGGATCTCAACTTCATAATAACGGCGTATTGCGTTAGACTTGGAATCCCGTTCCCAATCTAACTCCCACTGTTCTCGCTGAGTTTCATCCTCAATGTCACCACGCTCAAATGCGAAAACCTTGTCGGGAACAGTTGCATTCACTTCTGCCATGGACCACGGCCTCTTGGCCACACATGACATCCCTCTGTATTTAATCCCATCCGATACATCCTGTCCTTCATATGACAGGACGAGGTAAGCCTCATGCACTGTTCCGTGTACGCTTGATCGAATTCTGCTTCCGATGTGAAGCAGTGGAAGAGTGGGATCGCCCTGGTCTCCAATGGATGTCAACCAGGGTTGTTCTGCTTCTGTCAGGAGCACAGTTTTTATATTAGTAGTATCAATCGAAACCAGATCTTCGCTTTGGCCTACTTCTTCTGAGTTGTTGGAATTCACATCCTGGCTATCAAACATTTCAGCCATTGATGATTCGCGGGTTTGCCCAATTTCATCAGAATCTGTCAAGCTGCCCTCAGAACTTTGGAAGCCCGAGAAGTCTTGTACTACAACCCCTGTTTCTGTATCAGTAGGAGGGTTATATGGTGCGTCATTGTTTTCGCCAGCTGGGTTGATGTTACTGAACGGCATTTTGTTCGGCGGATTGTTCACATTATCGGTTGTGTACGCAGGCTGCTTCAGTCCTTGCTTCGGTCTATTTGGAAAGCTTGAACCCTTGGCTTTGAATGAGCCTGGGGCAGGAGCTCCCTCCCCTATTTTTGTACTGCCTTTAAGCGGAGTTGAAGACTTTGGTGAAAAAGGAATGGCTGCATTCGATTGGTTGCCCTGACTGGCGAAGGAGCCAAATGAGATACCCTCGGCATCAAGCCCACTGGATCCAGGTCCTTCTTTGAATCCAACTACTGTCGACTTTCCCTTCAATTGTGTGAATTTAGACTGACCTCCTCCAGAAAACGTCATCTTTGCACTACCAAATCCACCACCTTCCACAGGGGCCTTCTCAGGAGAGGGTGACAAAGAATTGGCATCGCCGTTGTTGTTTAATGGCGAACCTTTCTCAGTAGAAGCTGTGAACGAAGAGGTGAATCCTTGGGGCATTCCCTCTGGCTGGTCACCAGATTGTGACTGCGGCATCATACCACCCTTGGCTCCAAACTTGCCAAATGAGACTCCTCCCTTTGATCCCTTGCCAAGCGTGGCGCCTTTCAAGGGTCCGCCCTGAGACTTGAGACCTCCAACAAGTGGTCCCTTAGCACCCGCAAAGCCTGTGCCTTTGAGGGGTGTGTTCTGCGTGGGAAATGCTGGCGGATCTTCATCTGTAGCTTCTGCTGCTGGAGACTGATCAAATGGTGATTTGGGTGAAAGTTGTGGTTGTGGCGCCATGCCGCCCTTGGCTCCGAACTTGCCAAATGAAACTCCTCCAAAGCCTGCCTCTTTGAGGGGTGTGTTCTGTGTAGGAAATGCTGGCGGATCTTTATCTGCGTCTGCAGCTTCCTCTGCAGGGTTTTGATCAAATGCTCCTTTGAGTGGAAGCTGTGACTGAGGTGTCGTACCACCCTTGGCTCCAAACTTGCCAAATGAGACTCCTCCCTTCGATCCCTGGCCGGGGGAAGCACCTTTAAAGGGTCCGCCCTGAGACTTGAGACCTCCAACAGGCGTCGACTTTGCACCTGCAAAGCCTGTGCCTTTGAATGGTGCTTTCTGCGTAGGAAATGCTGGAGGATTGGTACCTGCAGCTTCCTTTACAGGATTTGGATCAAATGCTCCTTTGAGTGGAAGCTGTGACTGTGGTGTCATACCACCCTTGGCTCCGAACTTGCCAAATGAGACTCCTCCCTTCGATCCCTGGCCGGGTGAAGCACCTTTAAAGGGTCCGCCCTGAGACTTGAGACCTCCTACAGGCGTCGACTTTGCACCTGCAAAGCCTGTGCCTTTGAATGGTGCTTTCTGCGTAGGAAATGCTGGAGGATTGGTATCTGCAGCCTCCTCTACAGGATTTGGATCGAATGGTGATTTGGGTGATTGCGAAAAACTCTTAGTCGCTTGTTTTGACTGATCAACAATCGTATCTTTTGTTGAGTCAAGCTTGCGTGCGAGTGGTGTTTTTAGAGCAAACGGTGCCTTGCCAATCGGTTTGTTATCGATCACCTTAGAACCACTGCCACTCAAGGGAGACAATGGTTTTTCACCTACTCCTTTGTATGGAGACTTGAAAGAGGAGATTGAATCTGATGCATCACTCTCATTATCTGTCGCAAGAATACTTTTGGTCGTTTGTCCCTTGAGAGAAGATTTCAGCGTTGGTGGCGAGTATTTTCTCACTTCATCTAGCTTGCTGGCACTGGCCCTTTCGTCAGGTGAGTCCATCTTGCCTTCGGGTTGTGGTGAAAATGCCTTAGTGGGTCCTGTCGACGACTTCTTCATGAATGAGAGGAGGCCCTTGCCAAAACCATTTGCGCTGACTTTTGGCTCGCCAGCAGATTTTTCCTTGGCTGGGCCTATCCCACCTTTGCTTGGCGAACTGAATGTCTTCGTAACACGAACTGTCGACGAATTTTTCGTAGGTGTAAGAACTCCAGCGCGAAAAGGGCTTGGGGCATTGGTATTAGCCTCGTCACTCGGCAGGGGGTCGTCCTGGAGCTCCTCTCCAATTTCATCACTTTCAGATGCATCATCGGATTTCCTGGGGAACATCGACTTTCCGTTTGGAGGCGACAGCGAAGTCATCGCTTTGTCTGGCGACGACTTCGTCATGAAGGAAAATAATCCTTTGACACCTATACCAAGCTGCTTTTTCTCGTTTGTCACAGGTGGGGGTTGTGTTGATGTGGCACCACTTGCAGCTTTCAAACTGCCAAATGGCATCCCTTTCTTTTCCGAACCAAAATCTTTTCCTGATCCTGACGCGCCCTTTAGTGGACCAGTGGATAGTGTTGGAGGCGAGGAGGTAGTAAGCATGTCACTGTATGATCGGTTTCCCTCTAATGTAGCACCATCTGCCAAGGCCATATCCTTGCGTTGCGAGTCCTCTGGGCTCACACTAGATTTTTCTGCTACCATCTGCCGCTTCTTCAGCCGATCTTCTACCAGCTGATTCTGCTCCTGGAGCCACGCGTCTCGTTTTTCGTCTTCCGCTTTTCTATCTGCCATTTGTTGTGCTTCAAGCTGAGCCTTCGCTGATTCACTCAATTTCTTCTCGTCGCTTGTCCCCTCCGTGACTGTCCTCGACTGAGACGATGAGAGGCTAATTGTAGAACCTTCCTTCGATGAAGCAGCATTGCCACTACATTCGTCGATTTCATCTGGAACTGGCTCCTGTGGCGAATCCTCACCTTGATCATCCTGCTGTGTCGCTGCAGCATCATCACTGTCCATTTGATCTATGTAGACTTCATCAATCCGTGGTTGCATCTGTGTCGACTTGAGCTGCATATCAACATTCCTTTTCTCCTTGCGCTCTTCCACAAGTCGATTCTGCTCCTCAAGCCAAGCGTCTTTGGCCTCATCTTGCTGTTTCCGATCAGCCATTTGACGTTCTTCAAGTCGAGATTTCACCTGCTGGTTCTGTTGTTTAAGCCACTCGTCTTGTTCTTTTTCCTTCACTCGTTGCCCCTCCAATTGCCTCGTGCCCAGCCGCTCCTTGACCATTCGATTCTGCTCCTCCAGCCAAGCGTCGTCATAAAGCTCCTTATTTCGTTGCTCAGTCATCTGTGTCATTTCAAGCCGTTCCTCCAGGCGCTTTAGTGCTAATTGATTCTGCTCCTCGAGCCAGTTTTTTGCTTCGTCCTGTTGCTTCCAATCCGCCATTTTGCGTTCTTCAAGTCTATCTCGCACCTGTTGATTCTGTTGTTCGAGCCACGCATCTCGCTCTTTCTCCTTGACTCGCTGCTCGTCCATTTTCCTGGCCTCCAATTTTTCCTCGGCAATTCGATTTTGCTCCTCAAGCCACTTATCCTGCTCTTTCTCCTTGTTTCGCTGGTCAGACATCTGCCTCGCTTCGAGTCGTTTCTTGACTAATTGATTTTGCTCTTCCAGCCAATCAGATTCCTGTTTTGTCTTGCTTTGCTGCTCTGCGTTTTGCCTCGCTTCGAACCTTTCTCGTGCCAACCGATTCTGCTCCTCCAGCCACTCAGCTTGCTTCTCCTCCTCAGCTTGCTGACCTGCGATTTGAGTTGTCTCTGGCGTTTCATCTGAACTCATTTGGCTCGCATCACTTCCTCCATTCCCAGCACCCGAATCATCTCCATCGAGCAGCTCTCTGGCTCCTTCCGTGCTGCTCATAATCTTGCCATTAGTCGAAGACACTGATGGCAAGGGTTCGGGAAGAGGAACTTCCGATGGTACAGCCGACATTTCCAAACTTTTGTTGGGCCCTCTGTCAGTATCCAAATCAAAAGGAACTATTGCCGACTCAAATGCCTTCTTGTCCTGAACCAGCCTGTCTGTTTCGTCCATATTTTGAGTACTGCCACTGTCCAGATATTTACCTTTGCTTTCTGGTGGTGGACTGGAGGTGCCTGGTTCAGTTTCTTTGCCTATGCCAGTCACTCGTTTCATGAACGAAAATCCTTTGCCTCTATCACTCGATTGCTTCTCCTTCAGAGACTTGGGTGTCGGAGGAGGAGGCATACTTTCCTCTTTGCTTAGCTTGCCAAAAGGGAGTCCCTTGGCTCCTTTGTTAGTGAACTCAGGAATTTTGTTCATTGACTCTGCTCGAGGAAGGACAGTACCTTTCAAAGGCGATTTGGTGCTAGAACCTTCACTTATAGGCTGTCTCTTGACTGGGGAAGTTTGTCCGATCTTGCTCAACCTCTGTAAGACATTGGCGCTATTCCTCCTCTTATCTGAATTTGGTTGAGCCTCTGGAATATCATTGGAGAGCTCACCTTTTTTGGTGAGGAACGATTCACGGGCTCCCGGCGAACCCAGCGATGTCAGCTTAGTCTTGTCCATTCCCTTGGATGCCTGCTTTGGCAATGCCGCCTTGTCAGGGCTCCTAGTTTTAGGCGATGCCGTCGATGGTGCTGCAGTTCCCTTCTCCCATGCCTCTTGGGCCATTTTCAGGAACTTCGATGCAACTGAATCAGCTTCCTTTCCGCCACTAACGCTGTCGCGGTCGCTCATACCTTTAGCGTCCGATTGTAGTGGGGGCTTCGAAGATTCAACAAGCGCATCAGCGATTCCCATTATGGTCGCTTCATCATCTTCGACGTCATTTTCTGTGCCATCATCAGTCCTCAACTCGTTAGCAGGTCCATCGGTGTCATCCTCTTCCTTCCCCTCTGCGGAATCGTCGTGTATCGATTCATCACTGCCCTCAGGTGGTGACATATTTGATGAAGCCTGTGATTTGGCTCCTGCATTAATGTTATCAGATGGCAAGGTTCCACCGCCCTTATCTAGCGCTGGTGATTTTGAAGTCTCTGCACCTCCACTGCCATCCCCTGCCGACGAATCAGCAGCTTTGTTGGCGAGAGGCAAACTACCTTTCCCAAACCCCGATCCCAGGAATGTATTCTTTGTCGACAAAGGTGTTTGCGCGCCAACCTTTCCTTTCAACGTGCCCGGCGGCTCGAATCCTTTCTTGAGTATGCCGACCTTGCCCTTCGATGCGCCGGATGGCTCGAATCCCTTGTTGAAGACACCAACTTTTCCCTTCGGTTTGTCGGACAGCTCGAACCCTTTCTTGGCGATGCCGACCTCGCCCTTCAATTTGCTAGGCGAGCCAAATCCTTTTTTGATGACGCCGACTTTCATGGCGGCTCCCTTCATCGTTGGCTCCAATGGCTTCGCGGAGGGAGACGTGCCGTCGTCCCGCAAGCCATCGCCCTTCATGCCAGAGTTGGGCGATGATACCTTGCTCCGAGTTGGGCTATCGTCGGTCGGCAGTGCTTCGTAAACAACATTAGGCAACACTTTCTCCGTCCCTTTTGGATTGCTCCCGAATGCAGCCACTTTTTGCTCGGCCCCTTTCATCGCTTGCTTCGAAGAGGATTTGACACTCGACGTCGTCTTGAGGGTGGGCTCAACTGGCCGTTTCTCCGCCACTGCGGCCTTTCCTTTCTTATCCTTCTCCGATGTTTCAAAGCCTCTCCCGACACGCAGTCCGTAGGGCACGTCCTCGTCCCCCCTACCCGCGTCGCGATTCCCATTCGGGGTCGGTTCCACGGGCCGCCTCTCCGCGACCTCCTCGGCCTCCTTCTCCCGTCCTCCGCGTTGCGCATTGGCCCCGACGCGCAAGCCGTACGGTATGCTCTCGTCTCCTCCCGCGGAGGAGCCTCCTCCGTCGCCTCCATCCCCACCGCCGAATAGCGCCGCCAGGGGGTTGTCGAAGAACGAGCCACCGGGGGAAGACTTTTCCGATGGCGACTTCGACGACGACGACGTCGAGGGCGATGAATCGGACATCTGCGACGAAGCCAGGGCGTCGCCCACCAACTTCGCGAAGAATCCGAGGGGGTTGCCGCTGCCCTCGTCGCCCCCGGAAGGACCGCCCTCCTCGCCCCCTCTTTCGTCGTCCGCCGACGCCGGCGCTCCTTCGCCGCCGTTCGTCATCGAGGGTGGCGACGCAGGCCGGGGCGTCCCCTTCGCGGAACCTTTTTCTGCGACCGCACCCTCGCCGTCGCCGACCCCGTCGCCCGCGGAGGAGGCGCCATCCCAGGCGTTCAGCGCCACGGTCCGGAATTCCTCCCGGGAAATCGCCGCCGCGCCCGCATCCGAATCATCCCCTCCCCCGGAATAATACCTGTCGTAGGCCTCGTCGGCCAGGAGGAGATAGCTCTCCTTCGTCGCGGCGCTCGCGTCGTCCATCGTCGGCAGCGACGGCGCGGGAGGGGATGCGTCGCCCTCTCGCTGCTGCTGCTGCTGCCCCCCGTCGCTCATCTGGAGCGCGAGGCCCGCGGGGCCACCGCGTCCTCCTCGCCGCGACGATCGACTGCTCCCCGTGACGGGGGCCCGGATCGCCGGCCGCACGGACATTCGCCTCCGTCCATCGACGGGGTCAATATCGCCGCCGTCGCCCGACGACGGCCTCGCTCGGGACGAGGACGGCGACGGCGGGATGACGGACGACGAGGAATGATGACGATGCGGCGACGACGGAGGCGCGACGAAGCCATCGACCAGCAGCGATGATGGCGCGGAGTCTCGGCCGCCGCCGCCGCCGCCGGTGCGGCCGAGCGGCGACGAGGCGAACAGCAGGACTACTGGCAGCACCATCGCCGCTGCGAGGAATCTCCCCGCCCTACTGCCCCGCCTGCGCCCGCGGGCCGCCATGGTCACCTCGCGTATTGCCATCGTCGCTCGTCGCACGGTCGCAGCGCCGCGGCCGCGGCTCTCGACGAAATTCAAATTTTATGGCCGGCGTGTCGGTCGAGCAACGTCAAGCGAAGAATAACGGCTCGACGGTGACGTCTGGGCGCGCCATAGTTGATACTATTCCTATGTACAAGTATTGGACGATGCCTTCACGAGAATCATCAACCCATCACCCATCCGCCCATCACCCACAAATCCGCGAGAGGCAAGGCCAAGCGTTCGAGGTGATGTCCTCCGCGGCGGTCACGACCCGACGGACCGACGGGAGGGGGGTCGTCGTCCCTCGCGATGCGTCGCCCCTCGGACCGCAGGATCTGCGGCCTCCTCGCCGCAGGCGCGCGCCGCCGTCGTCGTCGGCCGCATCGGCCGCGCGGAGGCGGCCGCCGCGGCGACGGCATGCGCTCGTCTTCCGCGACGACGAAGAGGACGGCGGCGATGCCGCTTCGTCTCCGGGTTCGTCGCCGCCGTCTTCCGGTGTCGACGATGAAACGTCAGCATCGAGGGGATCGCTCGTGAAGGCGGCGATGGTGCCGCTCTCCTTCGACGACGTCGACGTCGACGTCGACGCCGCCGGTGTCTCCGAGGAGGACGAGCCGAAGCTCTCCCTGTGTCTCTACGAGGAGGACGGGCGCGATGATCGGGCCGAGGTCGCGGTGCATCATCCGACGAAGAAGATTGGAAGGGACGAGCCGAGTAAAATAGAAGGAGGAGGGACGCACAGTGTCCAACGCTCAGCGGAGGTCCTTCGGCGGCGCTTCCGCGGCACGACTTACGCGATCGTAAAGCCGGAGGCCGGATCATCGGCCTCTTCGGCCAGGACGGATCGTCCGGGGTCGGAGTGCCTGACCTTCCTCCGACGGGCCCTCTACATCTGGTTTCATGGCCAAGGCAGGGATGTTAATTCGTGCGAGCTCGAGGTGTCGACGAACGACGCGGAAGCGTTGTGCCGCATCCTGTCCCCGCGGTTAGATTACCGTCGCCAGGGGCATTGCATGCACTACTGTCCCTGCGATCGTTTCGGATGCATCGTCGACGCCATCATCTCTTTGACGGGATTGGAGGATGCCGCCGAAGCCTTGGCTCGTGGACGACGATCGAGCGCGGGGTCTGCGCGGAGCCGGGGGCGTCGACGGGGGCTGAGGGCTTTCGTGGTGGCGTGCGTTCCCGATCGAAGCCGGGACGATGCCGGCAACGGCTGTACGCTCACTTCTGAGCCGATATCGAAGTCGCCGTTGTCACCGCCTGCGGGGACCGAAGGAAGTCGTGGCATCGTCTCCCTGCTTCCATCTTCTGCGAAGGTGCCTCTCATCTCCGTGATGCTAGGTTCGAAGGAGGCTAATGTTGCGGAAGATGCGTTGCTCCGGGCATGCGCGAAGCGCCTCCTGGTGGGAAGGACGTTGCTGTATTCCGACGATGGTGGCCCGACATCGTCGTCAGCGGGCGTGGCGTCGACATCCATCGGGACAACATTGGTCGTGAGGGTGCCCCAAAAATTGAATAGTCCCGGCGAGGCGACGTTTAATCGGCTGGATTTTGTGGTGGAGGGCGTTCAATATGTGGGCGGTGGGCAGTCCGGCACTCTGCCTATGTTGTTTGTCATACTGCCCAGCACGAGGATAACGTTTCAGTCGTCGAGAGGAGAGGGGCAGGAGCCGCTTCAGGCTGAAGAAAAGGAGCGCGAGCGAGAATCATCCATGATGCAAATGAATCTCCCAGAGCGTAACGATCGCACTCCCATGCTCCCTCACATGCATCTCGTGGAATCCCTTCGATCCATCATGTTATTCGGGTCGTCGCCGGGCCAAAGTCGACGGCGGCCGCCCATCCCGCGTTCCTTTCTGCTAACCGGCCCTCCCGGCGTGGGCAAGACCTTCTCTGTGAAGAAGGCCATCGCTGAAGCGAAATCATGGACGAGGAAAGGCGACAACGTCGACGACGAGACCAACAACGATGTGAATCTTGTATCGCTCAGGGGATCGGAGCTCCTGGGCGCCTCGTCGGGGGGGAACCATGCATCGGCAGCCAAGGAGCTCGAGAGGCAATTCCGGGTCGCCGCAAACTCGTGCCGAGACCGCGGCGACCGACAAAATGATCCATCCCGCGAGGGCACGGGCAGGGTGGCTGTAGTCTTCCTGGATGAGTGCGACGCCCTTGTGTCGTCGCCGGTCGTGGCGGCGATGCTCGCGGTCATACTTGACAGAATGGAGGGTGTGGTCTCAGATTCAGGTTTGGGTGGCGGTGATGGCGCCGGCAGTGGATGGGAGAGGGTGATGGTGGTCGCCGCCACGAATCGAGCGGATGCCATCCCGGCATTCCTGCGGAGGCCGGGTCGCCTGGAGAAGGAGGTGGCCGTGAGACCTCCAGATATCGACGAACGAGTGGCTCTGTTGAAAACTTTGCTCGGAGCGTCGCCCGGTGGCCAGGGTGACCATGACGCACCGTCGCACGGCGGTGTCCAGGAGGCTGGTTTGAGAAAAGTTGCGGAAGCCTGCGTTGGCTACGTTGCAGCTGACCTGTCCGCGCTCGTGCGCAGGGCGGCCATCCTCAGCATCGAGGATCGGTTCCACGATCAATCGATTTCGATTCATGCGAGCATGCACGCTCGCCCTGAGATCACCGCGAATCACCTCTTCTTGGCCATGAGAGATGTCGGCGCCTCGTGCCTGCGTGATGCATCCCTCTCGGCACCTCCCAAGACGACTTGGGACGATATCGCTGGCGACGCTGGAGGGGCCAAGCGTGCATTGCGTGAAGCCATAGAATGGCCACGGACGCGCAGGAGTGCGTTCAAGGCGCTGGGGTTGCTGCCACCTCGGGGAGTGTTGCTGCATGGTCCGCCCGGGTGTGCCAAAACTACCCTGGCGAGAGCGGCGGCAGGTGCGGCCGGAGTTGCATTCCTGTCCTTGAGTCCAGCTGATGTCTATTCTAGCTCTTACGTTGGAGAGGCAGAGGGGGTCGTGAGGCGTGCGTTTGATCTCGCTAGGTCCGCCGCCCCATGTGTTTTGTTTTTTGACGAGATAGATGCAATCATCGGTGGCGACGATGAAGGTGGTGGCAAGCAAGGGCACGGCATGGGACGGGGCAAGTCTGCAGAAGCTCGTGTGATGTCGACGTTCCTAAATGAAATGGATGGTGTAGACGGATCTGTAGAAGATGGTGTGTTAGTCTTGGGCGCGACCAATAGGCCCTGTTTGCTAGATGCTGCATTGTTACGCCCTGGACGATTTGATCGGGTCATATATGTGCCACCACCTGATGAATTGGGAAGGAAGGCTATCCTGGCAACCCAATGCAAGAAATGGCATGATGCACTCTTGGCGTATACAACATCTGGTGATGGCAGCAAACCTCCCACAGATTGTATTTTGTCAACAGACTTGGTTGGTGAATACTTCGATTTGGATGTTTTGGCAAGTGACGCAGTAAGTGGCTTAATGACTGGGGCAGAAATTGTCGGCGCATGCAGGGAGACAGCAGTGCAGGTGATGCAAACGTTGATGAAACCTGTCTCCAAATCTGATGGCAGAATTACATTGGAAATAGCTCAAGGCTTGAAGCAGTCGCTCATGAGAGTGTTAGAATCATTGCTCAGGAACAAAACACCTCTCCTGTCAAATGCACAAGTCTTGGAAGAATACACTAGATTTGAGAACCAGCGGAAGTGAGAGGAAATACAACCTTCAGTACTAGTACCAGCACTAGCAACACTGACAGCAACACTGGCAGTAAAACAACGCTGCACTTGAATAGAGATCAACAATCTTCATCGTACACCATACATGGATTGCAGCAGAATGAAATGGTGCTCCAGACAGCCTTATGAAAAGTATCAGACATTTTCTCTATCAACGGCATTACTTATGTGTGTATGCTCTAGAGTGCATACCATCCACACTGACTAAGAATGAAATGGCCGTGGAGCTAGATAGCCAGATCTGTTTGGCAAGAATGAGGTCGGTGCATGCTTCGCAATAGAATGAAATGGTGCCCCATACGTGCCATACCTACAACATCCTACAACCTATCAACCCTAACATAGATGAAAGAAGTTTCAGCCCGGTGACCTTGCTACACAGGTGAAAATGATAATAAAATCTACCATCCGCCTCCCCAAAACTTTCGCTCATTCACATCCCCTGCCGCTTGGACCACCGAGTCGGCCCATATTTCCACATCGATATCCACCTCCTCCTCAACTTCCTCCTCACTCTCCGCATCGATAGGTTGTGTCTTCATCTCAATCTCCTTCTGAGTGCTCTTGGGATAATAGATGTGATTGGACATCCATCGTCCACTGTTCAGACATTCGCGCGCGGCGTCGGCGTTGGGACAAGCCGCCATGAGCGTCGCATCGCCCGTCGGGACGCCGCCTTCTCCCTCGGTTGCACCGCCGAGGATGTCGCCCACCAGATCCGGTTTGTTGGGCAATTTTCGCCGATCTTCATCGCTCATGTCCTCGGCAACGTCCCAAAGCTCGTCCAGGCTCTTCAGGTAGGATCGGACGGCCGAAATACTCCCGAAACAGGCAATGTCGGCTCCCTGGAGGCAAGCGACGTGTTCTTTATTCCACGAGGCCGTCGGCACGTCGGTTACGTCCAGTTTGATCCCCGTCATTTTGCAGAACGGGTGGTTCTCCAGAGTTGTCCGCAGCGCGGCGTTGCTGTCGTTCGATGGTGAGGACGTGATCAGGGCGACGCTGATAGAGCTGGATCCATCGTCGTCGTTGGACGATTGGTGCAACGCGGCCGAGCGGCGGCAGGAGAAATCAGGCACGCCGATGCGCCCTTGGGGAGCGGTCGGGAGGAAGGCTGTCGACGTTGCCAGCGCCATGCACAGCATGAGCAGCGGCGGGTGTAGGGCCAAGTTGAACATCCTTAGTGTTAGTGAAATCAGATCAGAGTGAGATCATGCGACATGCGAAGGCTCGGCGGGGAAGGGGGAAGGGGGGAGGGGGGACGGAGGGCGACCTCGCTATCTTTGCTGTTGATGACGCGGCTGACGACACACGCAGCGCATAACTCCACGTGGAACACAACTCCACGTGGAACGTGAAAAAACGTCTGACAGAGCCAGCGGCGGTGGCAGGTGGCACAGCGTACAGCGTGGCCGGCCCAGGCCTGTCGTTGCTCTGACGTATCAAGTGATGGGGCAGTAAGGGGAACTCTTCATCCAGCCAACCAACATGGTTTGCACTTAGGGTTGCATCACAGGAGACAGTAGAAGGAGATTCCATGAAGTGGAATGAATGGTTTATGGCGGATGGGATCTCTTGTACCTGACTTCGAAGGACCGCCTACAATAATGTGATCACTATCAGAAGAAGTTGTCTATCTGTTCTATTTTTCTTAACGGAGCCAACAACCATGCCTCTCTATTAACGAGGCATCAGTGCCGTGACCAACCCATTGTTGAGCCTGTTACCCTTCTTGCCCATCTTGTTCATGTTCATGGTAGATCGATACTGCAGCCTCTGTCCCCGAGCGTCCTCACGGCGCTGCTTCTTCACTGCTGCCTTATAACGGTAAAGTGAAAGGGATGTAAAACCACCCCTTCCCTCGCCTGCAACCAGGATACCCTTTCCATTGCGCCCAGTTGGAATGGAGCCAGCCATCCGCCCCATTGTGGCCAATGCTGTGGAGGACCCGGCACCTGCTCCACTGGGAGTTTCGTTGCTCTCTTCGCGCCCATCGTTGAGGCGGTACAAGTTCACGACGCGCCCTCCGTACAGCCTGTCTCCGGCTGCTTCCTTCGCGTGCCTTACAGCAGCCCTCTCCAGACGGTCGGGGGCAAACCTCTGCTTGTAGTAACGTGCAAGGCCGCGGTGGCCCACGATGCGCCCATCTGGGAAGACGAGCTCGCCGAGGGGCGTGATATCAAACCCATGTGTGGCGATCTCTGATTCGTAAGCGGCATAGAGGTCGTCATCATCCCCTTGCTCCCCATCCTCCATAGAAGCATCCTCCCATTCACCTTCTTCGTCACCGTCCTCGACATCTTCCCACTCTTCGTCATCTTCACCGTTGTTAGTTGGCTTAGCAGACTCTCCCAGAAACTCGCGGTTAGCCTCACTGAAGTCATAAAATACGTCAAACTCTTCCTGATCAACACCCCTTTCATACTGCACCTTGCAGTGAGCCTTGTCTTTCATGTGCTTCACCACTCCATCTGTGCTTCCAAACTGCTTCTGGCAGTACAGACAGATATTACCCCATCGGACCTTCTCATTGCAATATCCAAGGAAGCCCTCAAGGTCGACGCAGTACTCTCTGTCGGGAAGGTAGAATGAATATTTGGATTCCATGTATTTGAGGTTGGCAGCAGGGCTGGCCGAGGTATGGCTATCGAATAGCGATTGAGATGGATTGATTTCCGGAGGGCCCTCGTCCATTGCTTCAGACTCAGAGGCGTCGTCTCCTTCTGCATCGTCTAGCTTCATCTCGGCGTCGTCATTATTGTCAACCTCGTCCTCGTTCACAGTTTCCTCCTCTCTCTTCGCAAACGCAGGCTTTCTCCTGTTGTCCTTCTTCCCCTGCTTGTTCTTCTTCTTATCCTTCTTTTTGCTATTTTTATCCTTGCGGTGGTCATTCCCAGAGCGCTCCTCCCTCCCCTCCCTCTCCTTCCTGAGCGCCACGGCCGCCTCGAGGCGCGCCGTGAAATCGCGCTCGTTGAGCATGGGCAACCCCGCCTCGCGGCGCTTGAGGTTGTAGCGATGCCAGTCGGACTTGTAGTGCATCTGAAGCTCGGTGCGGGTCGCGAACTCCTTGCCTGGGGCGGTGGTAGAGGTAAGGGCGGGGGGGAAGGCGGTCCCGCCCTCGGAGGGAGTCGGCGTAGGGACGGGCAGCATCATGGTTGCATTCATCGCTTTGAGCTTTTGACAGCCGTCCGTCGCGGCCGTCCCGCACGACGGATTTTGTTCTTTGGAAAGCAAGCGAGACGTGCACCGAGTGATTGGTGATTGACTGGTCGGGGGACAGCGAGCGACGGACGGACGATCGACGGACTCAAGATTTTCTGGCGGGAGCAGCAGCCTTGGCTTTCAAATCAAAAATTTCAGGATCTTTTGCCCATCTCACTCTCTCTCTCACTCACTATCTTTTGTGCCTGTCGTTGTAGCCCAATCTGATTAGCCATGAGAGGACCGAGATGACGCATGCATACCATACCTAAGCTGAAACAATGACTTTCCTTTTCATGGTATTGTATTCTCATGCTCATGCTCATGGTCGTAATACGACTACGCTGCGTAGGCGTAGCTCAGAGTATAATAGAGGGGCTGTTCATGTCCTCTTTACCGTTACACTTACACGGACACATTAGATGCCCTGGCCCTGGCCCTCGTCGCCGTACCACCTCTCAACCCACCATTCCTAGTCGTCAACAGTGGGCAGAGGCAAAACCCACAGCTGGGTCGCAATGCCTCTGCGAAGAAAATTAGCAGTGGAGATAGAGGCTATAATTTTATTGTGACCACGTTGCTTGATTTTCAGCCGTGAAATTTAATTTTGAATTTTCTTTGATCGAGTCTTTCGGCAAACAAATTCCAGATAGTTTCTAGAGGCAGATCATGCAAATCGAGTATCAAGACAGTCGTCTCTGACACATTGCATGCACTGTCGAAGGGCGGAACTCGTATGGAACGTGGCACTTAAGTATCATGAGATGGCGGGAACATCATCTCTGAGATGGCAGACGTCTCAAAAGCATCTGCGCTTGGATTGCCAATGAGTTAGCACGTGAGTCCGTGGTTTTTTGAGTGACCTATCGCTATGCTTTCGTACCACCCCAACGGCGGCGAGTTCGACCGCGATGACAACTCGCTCGTCGTTGAGGATAAGTAGAAGATTGAATTTGATCAACAAGGCACACGGCAAAATCAACGACGACTTGCTGGACAACATTGAGGATAAGTAAAAAAAAAATCGACGGCAACGACGGACGGACGAATCCAAAGATATCAAAGACGATGAGATCAAATTCAACGACAACGAGATCCAAGAGTAGATTGTACTTAGAGTAGTTAATGTAAAAATCTAAATATCTCTCATGAACAAGTCCCTCTCCAACCTTCGAATCTCCTTATCTTTTAGCCTCCTTCAGCTTCACCGCTTAGTTTTCCTTCCTTGCCTCTATCCTCCAATCCTCCATCACGCTCATCATCTAGCAGGGTGATCGATTGATATGAACCTAAATCAAAATGTCATCTTAGAACAAACCCTTCCGCCTCCTGAAAAGCAAGATTCCAGGCATCTCAATGCAATTGAGACACAAGATCCTGAAATTTGAACTAGGCAATGGTGTTCCAGTCTAAGTCCTACCAAGTACCAGTCCAAGAGAGGGCATCAATCATCAGCAAAATCCTCTAGGAATATTATCGGCACTTATCAGAGAAGTTCAACGTCCCATGTGGAGCAGACCTCAGAACCCGCTCCAAAGCTCATCATTGTTGCCATAGGTACCCATGGCAACAATGGAGGGCCTGAGA
>JALLBE010000235.1:0-20168 GCA_036939795.1 Thalassiosira mediterranea
TTATTATTATTATTATTATTATTATTATTATTATTATTATTATTATTATTATTATTTATTATTATTATTATTTATTATTATTATTATTTATTATTATTATGTACATTTCTGCTGTGCTCTACATTGCTCAACATAGCTACCTCTAGATCTACTCTATTGTACATGTTGTAGCTATGGTAGCTGTGGGTTCTCTTGGGCGGGCGGGTCTGGCCGTAAGCAATTTTAGCGATACTAAATTCTGATACGATTAGCGATTACGCAATCGATTACACAGCAAGAGGTGCGCGCCCAGCGAGGGCGGAGTTTGTTGACTTGGGGATCGTTGTGCCCTACGAGTCGGATGAAGAGGTCCAACGAATCAGCGAATAGACCGTTGGCTCGCCCCTTGTTTTGACCCCGGATGGAATGGATGATGTCACCCGGGAGGGAGGTATGGTAGGGGCTGGTAGGGGCTGTGGGGTGGGCCATGAGCGTAGCCGGCGTTGGCACCCGCCCATCCCTTGGTTGGGAGGCTGTCCGGGTATTTGCTTACGACGATAGGCTTATTTTGCTGGGTGATCTTGGCTATGGGTGGGGGATTGGTGGCGTGGGCGTGAGCCGTACGCCAGTTGTCCTTATTCGCGGCGTTGAGGACTGACTTGTCGCCGGCATCAGCATCCAGAGGTTGCGAGGATGGCGGACAAGTACGGACCTTGTTGACTTCGCGCCACAGGGTGGAGACATGTCCACATCTTAGGAGGTGGAGGCGCCGGGAGATGCACGCGTCTATGGTTTCGGCTTGGGCAGGCTTACGTGGCTGCGGCGCGAAGACGAGCATCTCGGCGTGAAACAGCAGCCACAGAAAGGGATCCGAACTGCTGTTCCACATAGGGGCTTGCTGTGATGGGAGGTGCTTGATGGATTCGATGCAGGCTGCGAGGAGTCCAACGTAGAAGTCATCAAACTCCTGGACTCTACAAGGCCAGAGTGGAATTGAGCAGGATCAGGAGCAAGGTGGGTAGTGATGAATTGCAGGCCTGCCTTCCAGCGGATGGGGTAGTTGGGTGTCTGAGCACCGATGAGATGTTGGGTGCACAGCTCGAGGTTGTTGTAGCTGCGGGAGCACAGGTGTGCTGTGGGCGTATGTTGTTGAAGGCATTTGACGCCACAGAAAACTTGATCATTGCACTGTGGGCAGATGTTTAGATCAGCCTTGGCACAGAGGCGGTGGTCAGCGCAGTGGAGGTGGCTGCTGTGCATGGTGCAAACGTGGCGGAGGAGTGACGCCTTGGACTTGAAGCCACGGCGTGCCCCCGAGGAATGATGGGGGCAACCCGGTGTAGGGCACACTAGATGTTTGATGGTAGGGTGTGGGTGTCGTGCTTGGGAGGTGATAACGTGCAGGGTGATGTATGAACGATGGGATGAATGATATGAATGTAGGCATGGGTGGAGTGAAATGTAGACTCATGATGGGTGATGGACCAGACTGGCCCCTGGAGGATCCTTAGAGGGAGGAGGACAGCAATGGAAGTCCTTGGACCCGCCAGGCACTGGCAAGGTTGATGGCGTCGGCCGGGGCCATGGTTGGATGGGCTTGGAGGTGGGCTAGGAACGCATCATGGCGCTTGGCTGGACAGACCTGGAGGGCAACGGAATGGGTGACCCTAAGGCTTGCAATAGGCTGGGGTTCCACCCGCTCCTCGTCTGCGGCAACAGCTGATTGTCGGTTGGGAGTCTTGGGGGGTGGACCAGGGGGGCCGCCACCGGCCTAGGGATGGGTGGGGACCTGTGCCAAGGGTGTGGCGCCGGCTGGGCTGGGGCTTCAATGCCTGCATCCGTGGCAAGGCGACATGCGAGAACATGGCTGCGCAGACACGCGGGACCGAGAAGCAAGTGGGGGCAGGTTGGCGCCGGGCAGCAGTGCCATCCAAGGAATTCCCGTTCCTGGTGGTAGGTGTTCGTGTTGAGGGCTGCAAGGACATGAGGGTGGTACATGCGCCAATGGGACTGGAGCTCGACGTAGGATGGGAAGCTGCAGCCGCCATCAGTCCTGGGGGTGTGTGAACTCCTCTGATTCAAACACCTCGTTGACAAAGATCTCGGCAATATCCTCCGGGATTGCCATAGGTTTCGAGCACACAGTGATGTTGGATACGGAAGGGTGTGACCTGGCACCGAGTTCCTTGGCCACTGTGACCGCGTCTGCCTTGGACGTGTAAGTGACCACCACTGTGTGCATCCCCTGGTCAAGGGTGGTGGAGAAGAAATCAACTTGATTAATGAAGCCACGTACCACCGACGTGGAGCTGCCCAGCATCTCGCGGATCGCTCCCTCCGTCCAATTTGTGCCACAGGAGAAAGACATGGCTTTACCATCCTGATCGACACGAGGCGGGAAGACGATGTCCTTCTTCCTCTTCCGTTGGGATCCCACCAACGCCGTCGCGACAGGGGCTGGGCTAGGCGCCGGGGCGGGTGCTGCTGTGGGTGGCGGGCCCACGGATTCTTGGATGGGGACATTAGCTGCCATGGGTGCTGCCACAGGTGAGGGTGCCGGTGCTGCCATGGGTGCTGCCACAGGTGAGGGCGCAGGTGTGCTGGTGTCGGTGGGCCCGCGGGCACGTGTTGGGTTGGGGCTGCCTGGCTGCTGGGTTTGGGGCTGTGCCATGGGGCAAATGTAGGACCAGTGTAGCTGGGTGCCTCTGGCATGCTCTCGGAGAGGGAGCTGGTACCATAGTGCCAAGCTCAGTGCCATCGGTGTCAATCAGGTCGATGACGGCGGGCGCTGGAGAGGGCTGCCAAGGGGCCCAGGTCTGCTGAGTGACAGGGGCTGGAGATACTTGGACTTGGGGCTGGCTTTGGGCGACGTCCCCATTGCTGTCACAAAAAAGATGGCGACCCCAAAAAGAGAGCACATCGCAGGAGGGCTGTTGAACGTTGGTGACCCCGTCGACAAGTGGGCGGGTTGGAGAGGTAATGGTTATGTCCCTGCCAGGGTGCTTCTCCTTGAGGGCCCAACGTGCCTCTTCCTCTGTGGGGAATCCCTGGTGCTGTGCTCCTCAACGGCCCTTGCAGTGAGCCTCGCAGCCATACTCAGAAGCCCAATAGCTGTAGACACCGATCCCTACTGCATGTGATGTAGCAGGGTGGGTCTGGCCGTAAGCCGATTTTAGCGATACTAAATTATTCTGATACGATTAGCGATTACCGTCCCGCCAGAGAGGTGCGCGCCAGACGGAGTTTGTGTGAAGGTGAAAAAAGCAAGCGACGAATGAACGACGACGACGACGACGCGCGATCACAGGCGATCACGCACATCCTACAATGACGCGACGACGGGCGACCGGACCCCAGACCCGGGAGCCGAGAGCCGAGAGGGACGAGTGACCGCGGCGCGGCGCGTAAAGGGATGATCTCGATCGACGCGGATGGGGGCGGGATAGTTGAGGCAGCGGTTGAGGTGTCGAGAGGCTCGCCCGTCGTCGAGACCGGCGCCGGAAAGCGACGTCGCCCAGCGGTCGCCGCGCTAGCTGCGCCGTCGCAAGCGTCGGTCGTCGTCCGTCACGCGGTGCGATTCAAAACGGCGCAGCGAGACGAGAACAGGACTTCATTCCCACAATTCCGACTTGATTGCGTCGCATGAAGATCGCATGAAGGGAATCGACAACCGCGAGTGAACTCGATCGACTCGAGCGCATAACAATCATTTTCGCAAACCCCTCTACCGGAACGCCTGCGCCACGATGAAGAGCCAGGACATCGCGATGAGGCGATACCACCGCGAGTTCCGGCGGACGGATACCCTCTCGGACTCCGATGAGGACGACGATCGCAACGAGGCCTCCACGCCCGTGGCGAGTCGCGACGACGACGATGCCCCGCCATCCCCGGGTCCGGAATCGGAGGAGGAGGAGGGCGAGCGTCGCGAAAACGACGACGACGACGACGACTCCCGCCAATGCTCCCACGAAAGCGCCGCCCCCGCGAGGAAGCGACCCCTCCCGCCCTCGCTCAAGTCTCCCCGTCAACCCTACAAGGACGATCTCAAGCCGTCCCTCTCGGCCGGCGACGAGGTGTGGGCCGCGTGGTGGCCCAACGCGAAGGCCCGGAAGAAGCACACGGAATGCTCGTGGTATCCCGGCCGAATCATAAGGGTGCGAGAGAGCTACGGCAGCGACGGCGTATTCCAGAGCGATTACGGACCGACGCGGTACTACTCCGTCGAGTACGACGACGGGGACGAGCTGGACGACGTCGAGGATACCTTCGTGATGGGTCGGGAGGACTACGAGTTCAACGGACAGGTGATGGGCGGGAAACGGGTGCTGCGGGGAGTGGAGAACGAAGTGGACGGGAAGGCGAACGATCCGTGGGCCAGGAAGGTGGGGTGGTACAACGCCACGATTGACGGGAGGGAGCTTTCGTTTTCGCTGTTGGCTGGTGAGTGAAAATGATTGAGTGAATAGACGTCAGGCTACGAATGCGGGTTGATCGCATACCCGCTTGTTAATTCGATACCTCTGATCGCATTTGATGCCAATGCCGTCAATACCTGTCTCTCGTGATCTCATCTTCGTTGTGTCAAAATGCATCATAGATGCGATGAGAGCCTACGATGCCTCAGTGGTGCGGCGGGACGGTGCCGAGACCAGGCCGTCTGACCTCAACCTTCCTGAGGAGTGGGATTTCCCGGATGAACAACCTGGGTGAGTCATATCTTGTACGTCATACCAAATGGGCTATGACTTCTGGGAAATCGGTGTTGAAACCATGACCCGGAGATTATTGACATCTCAACCGAACAATTGCTCGACTCCACGTTTGTCAATGATAACAGGTGCGGCATGCAGCCGCCAGAGGATGCCCACGGTTCAATAGACAGTGAGAGTCCCAAGCCCGAGTTCCGCGGCGTTTCGATCATCCCCGGAAAGGGCAGGAGGAAATACCAAGCGACGATCCATCGTGATGGAAAGGATCATGCCCTGGGACGCTACAGGCTTGCTTCGGATGCGGCGTGGGCTCACGACGTGGCTGTGAGGCGGCTTGCCAGCAAAGATGCCGGCGGTGTTAGCGACGAAGTAAACTTCTCCACAGAGCAGGAACACGAGGTTGCAAGGGCTGCGGAAATGGAGAAAACGAGCGCAAGCGCTGACATCGAGAAGATCAGGGCAAAGATCACATCCAAGGTAGACAGCATGGTTTGTCGCAGCATGGAGGATAAGGGTGGTTTGCAGGGCGGCGTCGGGGAGGGCACGGGCTCGCCAGAAGAGGAGGAGCAGTTAAAGCAGAATCAACTGGGCGAAAGAGGTTCACCAGTCCCTTCCGATGGAGGCGCGGAGGGCCATTCCAACTTCCGGACGAAGTCTTCCAGCTATGTCGGCGTCACATATGACCGCAACCAGAGCCTCAAGAAGTACAGATCCCTCATTTGCCTGCAGAAGAAGGCAAAACACCTAGGTTATTTTCTCTTGGAAGCGGATGCAGCATTTGCTCGGGACGAGGCGATAAAGCTCCTCAAGCCGTCATTGAAGAAGAACTTTTCGACGATGGAAGACTATGAGCGCGCTAGGGAGATAGAACTACGCGGAGCTAGCACAGGAAACAGAGAGATTTTGTCCCCTGAAATGATATCGTCGAAGGTGACTGAGAAAATACTCAAAATGAAGGCTGCGGTGAAGGAGTCACGTGGGAGCGCGAATGAAGGATCTCCTGTCGCTCGCGATGATGGCGAGATACGAGTTGCGGTTGCAAAAAAGCAAAAACAAGTTGACACGTCAATAGAAGTGAAGGGACAGAGTGTTCCAGACAAGTCGACTGGGTGAGTCTTTGGTATGGCTCTTTCGAGATAAACACCACATGCCCGTTATCCGTTTGCTAATGCAACTCCCATCTGCTGTCACAATTTTCACGTCTGGGTGGCAGTGATGTGGTCATGGCTTATAGCGCCAAAGATTCCAACTTGGATAGCACAAGCGACGGTGCAGGCGCAACAGCCCAAGAGAGGCACGATCTCAACTCGCTGGGAGCAAAAAGGAGACGCGACGAAGGCGAAGAATCGAGGTGAGTGATTGGATGAATCGGCTGGATAAGAGCTGGGCAACGTCCCAACAGCTGGGGTCTCCTGTCACCTGTCATTCACTTAACAAATATGACTCCACGTAGCTGATGAGAACTCTATTACTTTGTTGCTCATACATGCGAACAGGTCCACCATGCTGCCATCGGAGGATGCCCACAGTTCAATGGACACTGAGGCGCAATCTCTCAAGCTCCAGGGCGTTTCGATACTCCCAGGAGAGAACAAGAACAAATATCTAGCGATGGTCCATCATGGTGGGAAGGATTACGCTCTGGGTCGTTATAGGCTAGCAACCGATGCGGCCTGGGCTCACGACGTGGCCACAAGGTCGATGGCTGGCGAGAGCGCCGATGGTGCTGACGACGGGATGAATTATGCCTCAGAGCAGGCACACGAGGACGCGAGGGCTGCAGAGATGGAAAAGACCGGCGCAAGCGTCGGTATTGAGAAGATCAGGGCAAAGATCGAGTCCAAGGTGGCGAGCGCAGTGTATCGTATGTGTTTCGCCGAGGATACTGGGTCGCAGGGAGGTGCCGTGGAGAGCCCAGCAGCAAAGAGAGCAAAACAGAAGCAAGGCGAGACAATATCCTCACCGGACCCTCCGGAAAGAGGAGCTGAGGGACATTTCAAGAATGGGAAGAGGAAGGCCTCGAACTATTTTGGCGTCACATACAACAAGGGTATGAAAAAATACGTTGCTTATGTGACTCCGCTGAAGAAGTTCACGTACCTAGGCAGTTTTGTGCTGGAAGTGGATGCAGCGTTCGCTCGTGACGAAGCAGTGAAGCGCCTCAAGTTGTCGCCGAAGTTGAACTTTTTGACTATGGAAGACTATCATCGCGCCAGGGAGATCGATCTCAAGGGAGCTTGCTCCCAAAACCAAGAGACTTTGTCGCCGGGGATGATATCGTCGAAAGTGTCCGAGATAGTCCTCAAGAGGACGGCTTTGGCTGGGGAGTCATCTCGGAGTGCGAAGAAAGGATCGCCTCTTGCTCGTGAGAACAGCGCGGTGCCAATTGTCGATGCGAAACAACGAAAACGAGTTGCCTCTTCGCCCCTGCCGAGTGTTGCAGACAAATCAAACACGTGAGTGCCTCATACGACCTTGACTAGCGACCCACTACAACTGTTTGCACACCACCTTGCTGATTTTTGCACATGCACATCTTGACTTCAGAGATGCGGGCTCGCCTCGGGCCAAGAGGAAGAAGCACTCGATCTACGTGGGTGTCTCCTTCTACAAAACATCGAAGAAGTATCAGGCCTATATTGGGCACGATGGTAAATCAGTTCATCTGGGATGTTATCAGTTCGAGACAGATGCGGCCATTGCTCGCGATGAGGCTGCCAGGCTGCTGCAGGAAAAGGTCGACATGAACTTTACGACTTTGAATGACTACCAAAGTGCTTGGCAAGCAGAGGTGGAGACAAGCGGCTTGGACATTCGAGCTGCTGGTCACTTGTCGACAATAAAGGCTAAGGTGGTCCAGTTTGTCCAAAAAGCTCGCGCAGCAGAGAAGGACACTTCTGTTGCAACAAATCGTCCCACAGCCTGTGGCAGAGAAGTTGACCCCCCTTTGATGGATGGCGGAGCGGGCAAAAACACACTCCTTGGAAAAATTGGTCAGAAAAGAGATGAAGCCTCAAGGTAAGACAACCATAGATGTTGTGGTCCCTAACGTTCACTATCACTACTGAAAATCTCAAATGATTGAATCAACCGATTGCAACTGATAGCACACCCCGTGGGATGTATTCGAACTTTGTTGGCGTTTCATACAACAAACGCAGCAAAAAGTTTCTTTCCACTATTTCCCACATGTATTTGGGGAATTACACTATGGAATCCGATGCAGCACTTGCTCATGATTTAGCCGCCAAACTCCTGAAGAAGGATGTGAAAATCAATTTCTCCACTTTGAAGGATTACAACCGTGCTAAGGAGACTGACCTGAAGAAGATTGGTTTTGACAATAACACTTCCATGACCTCGTCAGCAATACTCTCCAAGGTGACAGAGATTCTAGATGTGGATCAACCTGCCGCACCCTCGGCCCATCCTGACATCGCGACTCTCAACGATGCCATGGCAAAAAAGTGGGCACGATACTTACCCTCCACTAGTGGTGAGAAGTTCCTCAGCGACTACCAGGAAAGAATGGATGCCCTGATGCAGGATTCAAGGCCACAAAACAGCTCTTATGCCATGGACATATCAATGCCATCCACTGTTTCTATCCGAAGTGGCAACGAGATCATCGCTGCAGGTCTTGCTTCCGAAGATTCGGTCCAATTCCCAGTGGCAAATTCAATTCGAGAAAATGATCAAACAAGCAGTATTCCTAGTGCGGTTCCCACCTCTGTCATTGCTCTAGGTGCACGTCAATCTGGCAAGCCAGCCTCCGAGAAGAAAACTCAGTCTAGTGGGCTGAGCAATGAAACAATGCAATCAAAAGATCCAGGCACTTCAGAAGCTGCCAATGTGCACTCAATGCCCCTCCAGAAAGGTCAGGAGAAACACGTCTCTGATCAATCGAAGCCTCTGGCGATGCCTCACACCACAACAAAGAACCCCAACGACCGAAAGCATTGCAATGGTTCAATTGTCCATGGCACCTCTGCTCCTGCCACAGCAGATAGTCAGATAACAATCCAACAAAAAAGTTCCACTGTGAGCATCGGAGAAGGCAAGCCCTTGGATTCTGACCGTACAGCGTCTAATGCCCCCAGGCAACCAGATGCCATGATATATCGTGGGCAAGGCAAAACAGGGAATGCCACTGAAAGCATTGAGTCACCCAAAGAACAGCTTTCAGTTCCGCCATCCAGAGATGCCACACCAAGACAATCCAATGAGACGCGCAACACACCAATGACGTCTGGGACAAAGACGTACAAGCCAGAGCATCTCCTCAAGCTTACTCGTGACCAAGCTCTTGATTTGCCATATCCTGTAGGCTGTGCCGTCTGGTACAAGTTTGACGTATCCAATTCCAGCGGAAGAGATGGAAGCTGTCATCAGACAAGCCAATCATTTTGCACGGGAGCCGTTTCACAAGTCTTCATAGACCTTTCTTCCCAAGCTCGGGATGTTGTATACGAGGTTGAGCATGTCGGAAGTGGAAGCAAGCAAGTTGAACTCATTCCTGAGCATGAGCTTGCATACGCCCCAAAATGCCCAGTATATGTAAAATCATCCACGTCGGATGATTTTGTTCAAGGGGAAATATTGATGTGTTGGGACGTTTCACACAGTCAAATTGTCCGCGAAGTACTGCAGCTAAAAGATTCGCTCCGCAACGAACAAACACCTTCTCTTGACACACTTGAAACTAAAAGGCTGCTCGACATTATCAATCAGCTTGACCGCATCCATATGACCCGGCCTGTTCTGGTGGAAACTCTCATTGGAAGATCAGTTACGAAGATCAAATCCCAAGATGGCCGTGTCATGCAAAAAGCACACAAGCTGGTGTCAAAGTGGAGAGTCATAGCTGAGGCAGAGAAGGACCTCGCCCATCCCGAGGGCGCAAATCAATTCGTCTATTCAGTTCTGATCAACAAGGACAAAAATCAATTTCACGTGGAAAGCAACATATCATCAGACCAAGTCAAACACCGAAAATTGCCTCAGTCTAGTAGGGAGGAGCAGGAGTCTACGATTTCCACCATTACAGCAGGAACAGGTATTTGCTGATTTCAGGAAATTGCCTCAACAACTCCAGTGCCCATCTTTTTTTCGCGATTACATCTACTCATATATACCTCTTCTCAATATTGAATCACGTGGAGAGAGTCAGTAAGGTCTATAATACACTTCACATACTTCATGACAATTCTATTCTTCTGAGATGAAGTATCTAGTGGCACAGGGATTTGTCATTATCTTCTTTTCAAGAGTCCGATACCGACACCCGCTTTCCAATATCTCAGTAACCACATTCAGCAGTGCTTTGTCATGGATAAATCGAGTCATAATAACATCACCACGCAGCAGCTATGACAAACAGCCACCCTTGACTCCATTGCGATCAATCCGAGTCGGAGTCTGCACTCCATTGACAATGCATTCATCATCCATTGCGCGAAGTCCATGCAATGAATTAGCCTTTCAATTTGATAACATGTCTCGCACATTTGTACTACAGAATGACGCAACATGCTGCAAGCGCACCTTCCTTGTCCCACGTTTCCTTGTTGTATCCGAGGACGGCAGCAGCCTGGCGCTGATCCTCGTCCAGATCATCCCAGTATCTATTCCGTAATGAATCAAACCGAGAGCAAATGATGAGTAAAATAACATCGGTAAAATTATATCGGGATACATGATATCGCGAACGACTTGCACCCACGGCAGGACGCAACTTACTCATCGCAGCACTTGGGCTCTGAAGCGCCGCGGAAAGAAGGCAAACGGAGGGGCAAATATCATGAGTAAAAGTATGTGGCATGGAACTATCGCTCCCCCGGCAAACGGCATGCGTGCCACGCAGACTCTTGCGCAGACCGCCCGCTTTCTTACCTTGGTCCTTGTCCCACATCTTCTTGCTGTACCCGAGCTTCTTCGCCGCGGCCTTGGCATCCTCGGGGAGTTCCTACGGTGAGTGCGTACGGGCGGGGATAGGTGAGGCGACCCCACCCAGACTACATACGATGGATCGAGCCGACGCTTAATGGGTGACGTACCTTCCAGTCGCAGTCCTCGTACTTCGTCATGGTTGTTGCTCTGTTAGTATTCTACTTGGGCGATGGCTGGTGCTGCCAGGATCCAGGATGCGAACTGTTCGTCGCGATGCTCTGTCTCATTTTATGGATGAAACTTCGTCGCCCAGAGTTGCGCCCCGCCCGGAGCCCGCCGGGGCAGGGGGCACGCACGGAGGAGGCGGTGGGTGAACCGAACGAGAGCTGAGCGGCCGCGACGCCGCGACGCCGCGACGGGCGACGGGCGACGGGGGGCGGCGCGGGGCGGGGGCGGGATTCATGGAGGGGAGATAAGACTCATTATTTGTTGGCAGCAAAACTGAAATGCCATTGTTTCCTGCTTTGTCATTGTTTCCGCCACTCAAATTATTGGGTAGAGTCAAGCTTCGTCTAGTTGTTTATGAAACTCATGATAATCTGTATTTTTTTTAAAATGACTTTTTCAGAGATGACATATCTCACGAACGAGGCTCACAATTTTTTTGAATATCTTTGAATATTGGCGACAAAGACGCAATTTTCATGATGGAATTAGTACATATATTATCGCTAATTTAAGCAATCGTCTGTCCGTCAGTCGACCTCGAGATCCTTTTTGACCGTTGCGGAAATCGTTCCTCCGCGCGCCGCAAACAAAAGCCAACGCGGTTCTTGGGCACAATGGGCGCCGCCGCCAGTAAATAACGTGGCAGACGGACGGCAACAAAGACACCGCTAGCACGCCGCTCTAGAGCGGAGAGAGAGCGCTCGCCCCACGACACGAACATCGCGTTGCGCCGCTACGCACGACGCCCCCCCTCTCGTCGAAGATGGTGCTGACGGACAAGCAGCGGGGCGACCTCCACGCGGGGATACACGCCTACCTCCTCTCGCGGGGACCGGCCTTCGCCGAGGCCGCCGAGGCGCTGGCCCGGGCCGATCCCGACGCCTGCGCCTCCGACGGCGGCGACGATGGCGCCGCCGACAAAAAGTCGTCGGCCCTGAGTTCGGCCCCCATCCTGGAGAAGAAGTGGACGGCCGTCCCCCGACTGCAGCGTCGCGTGTTGGAGTTGGAGAGGCAGATCGCGACCAACGCCAAAATACACGCCCATCGGTCCGGGGGGGCCGACGGCGGCGCCAGCGGGGGGGGCATCCCCGGACGGGAGAGGCGGATGCTCCCCCGTCCCCCCGCCGCCCACACCCTCCAGGGCCACAGCTCCAACGTCACCGCGGTGGCCCTCCACCCGGTGTACACCATGGCCGCCAGCGGATCCGAGGACGGCACCATCAAGCTGTGGGATCACGAGAGCGGGGAATACCTCCGCACGTTGAAGGGACACACCAACTCGGTCACGTGCGTGGACTTCAGCCCCAAGGGAGCATATTTGGCCTCCACGTCCACGGATCTCTCCATTAAGATTTGGGACGTGGCGGAGTACAAGTGCGTCCGCACCCTGAGGGGACACGATCACACCATCTCGGCGGTGCGATTCGTCCCTCCCCCGCTGGGCGCGCCATTTTTGGAGAAGGGCGGGAACGGCAACCCCGGAGCGGAGGCGGCGGCCGGGGGGGGAGGCGGATCGGGGGTGGATCCGAGCGCGGCGGGGTCCAAGTTCATCGTCACCGCGAGCAGGGATCAGACCGTCAAGTTTTGGGACGTGGAGACCGGATTCTGCGATCACACGCTGGGCGATCACTCGGACTGGGTGCGATGCGTGGCCGTCAGGGCCGCGGCTTCGGCGGCAGCGCCGGCCGCCGCGGGGGGCGGGAGCGCCAAGAAGGCGGAGGGCGAGGGGGAGGAGGCAGCCGGAAGCGCAGAGGATAACAAATCCAGCTCCTTGGCATTGGTGGCGACATCCGGAAACGACCGGACCATCTACGTCTACAACGCCAACGAGAAGCGCGAGAAGGTGTGCGAGCTCCGCGGGCACGATCACGTCGTGGAGGCCCTGTCGTTCGCCGCGTCGTCCACGCTGCCGACGAAGGGCGGCAACAAGCCCTCCGCGGCGCGGGATTACCTCGCGAGCGGATCCAGGGATCGCACCGTCCGGCTGTGGTCCGTGGCGTCGGGGGGATCCTGCCTCGCCACGTTCCGCGCGCACGAGAACTGGGTCCGCGGCGTCGTCGTACACCCGCTCGGGAATTACGTCATCAGCTGCGGAGACGACCGTTCCATCCGGGTCTTCGACGTCAAGTCGAACAGGTGCCTGAGGACGATGGAGGACGCGCATCCCCACTTCGTGACGAGCCTGGCGATGCACCACGCGCTGCCGGTGATGGTTTCGGGAGGAGTGGACCACGCGGTCAAGTGCTGGCAGCTGGACTAAACAACGATATGTATGCTTTCTATATATATATATGTTTCGGTGTATTGGACTACATTGCGTACACAAGAATGCATGCAAAGATACAAACAAATGCTAGGAACTAGGTATCTTTCTCTACCCGTGATGATTCTCTACCCATTCGTAAGCGAAGCCCGGAAGAAAGGCATGATTCAGGAACAGCTGGAACATGCTGGCTTAGACATGCTTCGCTTGTCTCCACCTTGGCCTCGTGGCCTCGTGGATGGGCATATGACAGCAAATGTGAGGATACACTAGATACTTCTGCGTCTGCTGACCTTCTACATCCTGTCATGAGACATGGTGTATTGTACCTACCTAACTTTGGTACCATCATCGAGGCATGATAATCAAACAAAGCCACAGTAGATATGGCAAAAGTCTGCTATTTACACTTCGTTGCATAAAGTTCGTGTTATATGAGAGGTACCTAGTTATAAGTTACACCCACACTTCCTCACGTGTCTCTGTATAGCCTCCTGAATGATGGCCACAGCAGCGTCTACGTCAGCGGGCCTATCCCCCATCACCCAAACATACGGTTTGCAGGCAGGGTGCGTGGGAACTCGGAACTCGTTGCCGCACAATTTTATCTCGCATCGCGTTTCGTGCTTGATGCGCCCCAGCACGCCATCCTTCTTCGCGATGAGGTTGTGGCCGTGATGCTGCGTTCGCCCTTCCACCATGATGTACGGAAGCTCCACGACATTCATCCATCCCATTTCGTGAATCCTGGAAAATGGATTGCGCTGCATGACGGAAGAACTCTGGGCGCTCCCGTGGGGGTGGAGGAAAGTGTCGCTCCGGGCCAAGTCATAAAAGAGCCTCCCGGCAGAGCCATCGCAATGAACGAAGTCCAAAAGAACATTTTCCAGCAACTGAGTGGCTTTCCTGATATCATCGGTGGCGTACTTGCCGGGCTTAGTCGTAAATAACACATGGGAATCACCATCTCCAATGATCCTTGCACTGCAGTTCTTTCCCTCAACCATTCGTCTCAAATTGATTCTATTCAGATGAGCTGAGAATTGTCGATTCGAGTAGGCAAATGAACAATGGTAGATAGTCAGTGACAGTTGAATACTAGTGGTTCCAAAAGAGAGACTAGTCTCAGTCATAGAAAGGTATTGGACACGCGATACTCACAGATCACTTGATGCTTCGATGCACTATCATGGACCAACCAACGTGGGAAGTGAACACGACATTCTACACTCTTGCCATCACGGCCAAGATACGAATCGACAGATGTGATGGTAGAGTTGCAGGAAAAGAATTGTCGGCTGCTCTCTTTACTATCACATTCTCCAGCGCCATTCTGGGGAGAAGTTGGGTTTTCCGGTTCCTTGTCCGCGGGTTTAGAATGACCTCCTGCCACTTTGGACTTGGCTGCAATGGGACGTTGGGCCTTATCCACCTCTCTATATCTGATACTTCCTAAAGGTACATTTCTCAACACTTGAAATCGATTTCTCTCTTTCTCAACCAGAACCGTTGACTTGGAACTGGAATCAGAGAACAAAACTCTCCCAGGCAAGCAGGAGTTCTTTTCAGAAGCTGACGAGATGTGCACTGGACAGCCAAGACCAAATGAGAGCTTTCTACTCGGTATCAGCTTTTTGCAACTCTCTCCTCCTGAACCATCCAGTTTCACCTCATACACATAACCATTGGCTGTTTTCATTGGCGCTGATGAAGATGTTACTCCAGTATGAAATTTAGAGCCAATCGAATGCCAGAGTACTCGGCAACCTGGTGGAAATGCAATGGATTGATCAAATTCGTTCCCAGCATTGCCTGATGGCAACGTGGTGTCCGTTGAGCCCTTTCGATCGGCGAGATCCTGATGTGTTTCTTTCTGTTCCAAATTATCAGTCGCGGCATTGCTACTAGTGGAGAGTGAATCCATATTGTCTGCACAACCTACTGCATCTTCTGCTGCATCTAGGGCATTTGGCGGCTCTGCTGTCAACTTAGATGGGCCATTTCCGTATCCCGACCTGGTCAATTCATTGCCATCTTTTGTTGATTCTACTTCTTTTTCTTTGTCTGCAGAGCTGCCGTCACCACCATTGTTGGAAACTATTGATGGTACTGACACCTTTTCATGCTTGGTGAACCCTAACAACCCACCGATAATATCTCCATATGATACGGCAAACTCTTTGCCCGTCTCTGGCGGCAGGTACTGAGAATACTTTTCAGCCATGGAATTGTTGATCACACTCACTTCAGGGCATTGTATCCTCGATAGATACAGCTCAATCTTGTGTGCAACCTCACGTAAAGGCTCAAGGGGGACTTTAGAACTATGCCCTGATTCCATTAGCTCCTCTGCCCTAGCATCATTGTAGTCTTTAATTGAGGCAAAATTGACAGCTTCATCGCCCCTAATATACTTAGCGGCTTTGTCATAGGCCAATGCAGCATTACATGCTAGCTTGTAGTAACCAACTGACGAGGATCAATGATCGGCAGGATTGAATCATTGCAATAGGGTTCAAATCAGATTGAACAACGAAAGGAAACAATCAAGGAGTGCGCCAACAACTTACGATAATGCTGTTTGCCGCCATGGTAAATCTTGGATACGTATGATTTGCCGTTCCTGGACATAACAACACCCTTGAACAACTTGCTCCTATTCTCTGGCGCTGTGACGGTTGATTTCTGTTGATCCATATTTGGCTCTTGGGTCAAAGTTGATGTTTCAACAGTATCATAAGGGATAAATGATGCGACATCTCCCTCACATGCTTCCTCCTCATGATCAGATACAGCACCAGCTTCTTGCTTCACATTTTCTTCACTGCTCTCTTCCCCAGAGGAGTTGCTGTCGTCTGAACTATCCGACGTTGCACTCATCTCTTCATCCCTACTGGATTCTCCATCTTCGTCACTTTCATCCATCTGGGCACATCCACCATTATTTGCTGAGGCTTGATAAGCCTTGGACAAATATACCCCCACCTTTTCAATTGCAGCATCGTAGCATTCGGAAACATTGGTCGATGCAACAACTTCGTTCCCTCTGATTTCCGATTCTTTCAGAAGGGCATCCTCGTACTCCTTTCGTGTTGAGAAGTTGAGGTTTCCACTGCGTGCTCGCAACGCTGCGCCTTTGTCAACTGCTAGTGCAGCGTCTGCTGCATGCGTATAGTATCCCAAAGAATGCAATTTCCCATCTAGCTCTATTTGTGCCAAATATGTCCTGTCATTTTTGCTGTATGACACCCCGCCATATTCAGATACCTCCAACCTCTGTCGTTTGCGCTGGGGTTCTGTCACATCTCTGTTCTTGCCCTTCATGGGCGACCGCCTTTCAACTGACATTGATGGGCTGCCTCGCATTTCTATTGAGCTCTCCGAGCCCACGTTTACTTCAGCTGGAACGACATGGGTGTTGGCACTAACAGATGACCGGAATAGAAAATTCTCTAGTCAACACGAGTCAAGGCGAGCACATTCCAGCCTGATAGCATCTCCCAACTTACCTGGGAAGTTCCCTTTCGTCTCCTCCGGCCTTGTTTTCATCTGCATCTTCAAAACTCTCAAACAACCAGCTCCACTTACTTGGCTTATTCAAGTCGCCTGGTTTTGTATTCTTCGCTTTCAGCTGCACGACATGATTATCGTACGCATCCATGGCATCTGCAAAACATTGCGGAGTCAGCAACATTCAAACACTTCGAGGGATATGCGCGAGTGACCACATACGAAAATGAACTTGCCTGATAACATTGAAAAGGGTTGATCTTTTCCATCTATTGTCGCCACGTACCAGCCAACCACACTGGCCCACAAATCATCCGACTCCTTATCGACAACGTTTAGTACACCAAGCCATCCATCTTTCCCGTCGTTACTCATCAGTTTGTAATCAGTCTTTGGGAACACGAAATGCTCTTCAATGCCGTCGAGCTCGTCATCATCATCGTACTGCACGTCATAGGTGCGCACAGGGCCATAGGGTCCACCCTCTACCTCGTTGTACGATTTAATGGTGCCCGGACGCCACTCCACCCCCACCTTTTCCCTCCGTGACTTTGCGTCCTTCCACCACGCCGCATAGACCTCGTCCCCCTCCTCGAAGAGAGGCTTTAGGCGGCGTCGCCTTGACATGCTGTACGACACACCAGCGGATGCTACCTTTACAGTCAATGTCTTGCGAGGTTCCTCCGGTGCAGGAGCCGCTTCTGATGAAGCATCATGACTTTTCCCCTGGGACTCCTTTCTTTGGATGGCTTTTTTATCCAAAATGGCAGGATCAATTGAATTGAGAAGCTGGCGCATGTCATCCGATAACTTTCCCCTTTTTCGCTGGTGCCTGTAGTTGGAAATGAAATTCCAGAGTCTTCGTTCATTGTCCGTCGACCCATACGTCGGGAGCCTGTTATGAAGGCGAATGAACTCTCGAAGACTTTCACAATGAATCTTGAACCGTTTGTCATGTGACACTTTTTTCTTTTCCGGCTCTTCGTCCTCTGACGATGTAGATGATGGCGGTGATTCATTCATAGAGCGCCCCAGTATCCTGACGTCAATGTCGTCAATGCACCTACGCCTCTTTTCAGACATCTTCGATCGTCTCATGCTCGTTCTACAGGTACTGACAAAGCCGCCCAGTTGGCGCTCATCGGCATCGTTCGAAGTCCTCTTCGGCAGCCTGTCATGTCGATCGATGAAGTTTCGGATCTTTTCACAATTGAGCTTGAATCTCTCTTCGTTTGATAGTTTCTCCGGGAGAGTGGAGACCGAGGAATTTGCGCTGGCCATGGTTGCTTCGGTAGAGTGCAAGATGGAGGAGGTTGCTGGTTCCTGCCCGAGCTCTTCGAGCACACTCCACTGGGCGCGGCGAGGAGACATGCACCGTACTTTTTAACGCCAGGATGTGCCATGAAATTCTGTTATTTCTCCCTCCGGCTGCCGGATGAGCTCGGACGGGGACACGGCCGCCCCGTATGATCGCGTGTGATGCGTGATAGATGCACGAGTTCCCCCATCAACCTTGAACGATGAGAGCGACGTCCCACTGCCTATGCAAGGCGAAACGATCCTTGATGAGAGAGTGCTGCCAGGGTTCGAGCCGAGCTCAAGCGGACCCTCGTGCTATGCGGCTCTGGCGGGCGTCGACGAGTTCAGGGCGTAGGGGTACGATAGTCGAGCAACCCGCGTCCTGAAATGTTAGGTACATAGGTATGGGTTATGGTGAAGGTGCTGGGAGCCTCCCGCCATTATTTAATACCATATTTATTCCTACGTTAAATTTTACTACGATCCATCCGCCCGCTGCGCTGCCCGCCCCCGCTCCCGCCCCCGCTCCCGCCCCGCTCCCCGCTCGCTGCTCGATCGCTGATCGCTGCCTCATTTTCCATATTTCCATCGAAGATTCTGCGGCTGCGCGGCAACCTACAACCTACTCCCATAGCTTTCGCCTCACCCTTCTATCCTTCGAATACTATGTTGGCGTCCAGCTCAAGCTTGCGATGCGCCGCCCGCGCGCTCTCGCGGCGTCCCGTCGCCGCCGCTGTGGTGGCGGGCAACAATAATGCCGCGATGATGGCCCCTGGACGGCCGCAGCGACGTGGCTACCATGAGAACATCGTCGAGCACTACGAAAATCCGCGGAACGTGGGCACTCTCGACAAGAATTCGGACGACGTCGGGACGGTAGGTGATATACATGAGATGCTTTCTCTCTCGCGATGTTTGAATCCCCCGGCGACGTGGACCCATTATTAAATCTTCGTCTGGTGATTGTGAGAACCCTACCGCTCAGCGTTTGGTTTACTTTATTCGTACTGTCCCTTGGACCTGGGTAATATTGAAAACGCTCATGAATAGTCGCATCACCTCACAATGTCATTTTGCTCATTAAATCTCCTTTCAGGGACTTGTTGGAGCGCCTGCTTGCGGCGATGTCATGAAGGTAAATATCTCTGGTGCATTACCTCTAAAATTCTCTGGGACATGCGTGCTTATTTGATTCTCATCCTCCGCATCTTATTTCATTTGGAACGTGACAGCTCCAAATCAGAGTGGACGATGACGGCAACATCCAGGAGTCGAAGTTTAAGACCTTCGNCCATCAAGAACACGGACATCGCCGCCCATCTCAAGCTTCCCCCGGTGAAGCTCCATTGCTCGATGCTCGCAGAGGATGCGATCCGGGCGGCGGTGAACGACTGGAAGGCGAAGAAGGGGACGAAGAAGGAGGCTGCTTAAGAAACGAATGGGGGGAGGTCGTAGATACTTCAATAGGAGGTTTGATTTGGATGGGCGGATTGGGACCTTCTCGTTGCAAATGAATGAACTGTTTTTTCCAGAGAGAGGCACGGGGGGGAGGAGAGAAGGAGCCACATGTGATGGACATGCTATTGTAATGGGGGTCCCTCGGAGAGAGGGAGAGTAGGGGGAGGAAAGGGGAAGGGGGATATCATGAAGTTTTCGTTTGTCCTCCCGTTTGAGTAAACGGATATGTTGGCTTAGACCTTGGTTTGGTTGTGACACCAGGCTCCATGGTCAGTCAGCTCAGTATCCATGTGTTCAAAAATGCTTGAGAATGATTGCATCACCTGTCTGAAAGCCGCTTTGAGATAATGTCTGTAAATAACAAGAAGATAGAAACCTGATTTTGATTACGAATTACGATACAACAGCTAGACTGCATGATTCGCTTTGTGCTTCAATTTTTTCAATAGAGGATAGTCGTTCTATTTGCTAATCATGAACACATTAATTGTATTCATCCAGCCAACTCCGCACTCTGCATGTGAGCCAAAGCCTACATAAAGCCAATGACAGACAATACTCTTCATCTACCTACCTAGCAAAGTCCAAACCATGCAATCTGTGCAATACCCATTGCCACATCACACACTATCTACCATAAAACTTAGAGCTGCGCATTTTCTGCCATGGGGCGATCCATAATGTTATTTCGTAAACAATATTCATCTGCAAAGAGTGTACTCTGTTAGTCATTCACCCCATTGTGCGTACTACATGACCGTCAATATACAATTCTGATGTTTCCAAAACTAATCGTTTGTCTGAACAGAGTCACCCTCGTCTGCACATTT